>VDFB02093606.1:0-101432 GCA_007258455.2 Sequoia sempervirens | reverse complement strand
TGAGCATGTTATAACATGCTTGCATTATGGATTTCAATTTTTTTTTTAAAGTTGGCCACTTTTCAGTCCCCCAACTTTTTGCACCCACCCTTACTTTAGTTATTTCTCCACCATTTTTTCTTTTTATTGTGAGTTATTTCAAATCCAAACTAAACCTCATATTTCCATAATTAATTTTCCTCTCTTGAATCATAATTATTTCTTTAATTTTCTCTCTATCACCTCCTCTCTTGACTCATAATCATATGACGTTATTTATTTTTCATTTCTAGCCAACTCTTTTCCAAAAACACTCATTCCTTCCAATCTCTCTCTCATGATGAATATTGTGAATCACCTTTAGAAGGTTGGGAAATCCTTATAATTTTAATCCCTATAGCATTCTCATTCTCTACACAAGAATCACATGCTTGTATCTATTTTTTCTTCTTGGAAGCTTCAAACATTCTATAAATCATATAAATAATTTCTCAATTTCGCCATATCTAGTTTTTCATCTATCCCATTCCCATCAAGAAGGAAGATTATGTTATAAGTAAGTGTAAGAAATTGAGTTTAGTTTTGGTGGAAGTATTATTTTTAGAATGGGTAATTGTTCCTTTGTAGAATGCATAAACATTTTTTGTAAATGGGTACACTTTTATAGTAGGTAAATATTTTGTGAAATTTAGAGTTTAGCAACACATCTTTTATTTTATTTTAGGATTTGAATATATTTGGAAATCCAACCCAAAGCAGTGGACTCACAAGCACAATTTCATTACAATAGCAATAACTTAAGAACTACCTTTTGCAGTAAGGCTAATGGAATTTTTCTTAGAAGTTTTGGACAAGATTAAAAATCATTATAGATGACAATCACTAAGTAAATATATAAATAATTATAGTTAAAAAAATATTTTATTATATTTTTTAAAAATAAAAAATCCTTGTAAACCTAAAACGATGCATATTACTATTTTTAATAGATTTTAAGTTTGAATTTTAAAAAAAAACTGTCTTCTCAATATAGACATCATTATATACATAATAAACAATCAACTTAGAAATATTTTATGTCAAATTTGGTGGCCATACACAAGAAGTTTAAAAAAAACTTTAATCCCAATACAAAATTATTTTTAAAATGTATAATTTATTAAAAAGATAAAAAAACATCACAAAAATTTAACATAATATGCATCTTTTCATATAGGGATTTTAAAATAATTTCATTTACTACTTATTTTTTTGGTTGTGCATGTGCATGTTTTATCCTTTGACATACTTTGTTGAAAAGGACCACTTTTATAAATCCTATAGAAAACCAACTTCTATCATCTAAGTATTAGAATAAATTACATATTTCAGAACTAGAAGGGTATGTGCAGGATCATCATGGAAAAAACAAGCCCTTAAGTGGCAAAAAATTCAGAAAAATTAGAGTTAGACAACTTGACATAAAAATTTAAATAAGTTATCTATATTATTTCAAAAATATGTAAGAATAGAATCTATAGAAAATTGAATGCAGTTTCTAAATTAATAGGTTTGTTTAAGGAAAAAAAAAATTGTTTAGTGAGTAAATCTGAAATTTCAATGCGCTGGTACATAATTGTGTGAAAAAACTAAGAAGTAGGTGTCCTGGTCAATTCACCCCAACTACAATAAAATGATAAATATAGTTTTATAATATTTTAGGATATAAGCATGACCCACAATGACGTGACAATACCTTTGTACTTTTTTCCCCGCAAATAATTAATTATGAATTTTTATTACAACTTTTTAAAAATATAAAACTCATATGTCCACCTCACCTTAATCTGGTCAAAACCTTATAAAATTAATTTTTATTTTTTAATCCTATTGTATGTGAAGCATAGAATGTGATGCTGCATGTTTTGATTCAAAATGTGATGTCGCTTTGAAAGCTGTAGATAAGCTTTTTTTAATCAGCCTATCAATTAGGGACTTTTTAGTTGTAATTTGAATAGAAAATGAATAATAATTCACTTATTAAAATCCAAAGCAAAGGATAATTTATACGGCGGAAAGATTATAAATCCCCTTTAAAACCCCTTTCGCTTCATCAATTTTGGGTAAAAAATAATCGCCAGCCACATACCCATAATATTGCCACTTTTTGGCCCATCATGATCCTGCACATACCTAGAAACAAAATCCTAAATTTCTTAATTTCACTTCATGCTGATATTTTATTTGTAACTACTTCAAATTTTTACCCCAAATATGATAAAATTTAAATTTTAGGAAAAAATATTACACTTTTTTCTTAGAAATGAACTCAACTCCTTACAGTTACCATATTCAAACCATGAATTCCAAAGCCAAATAAATAAAATAGTCGATTAGATTCCATTTAAAAAAATTCATTTAGTTGCATTTAAAGTACAACAAAGAGTTCATTTTTAAATTGGTTTAAATAGGAGAAATAATTTTTGGATAAAATAATAAAAGTATAAAATATATATATGGGTATGTGTAGGATCATCATGGAAAAAACAGACCCTTAAGTGGCAAAAAAATCAAAAAATCCAGGGTTAGGCAACTTGACATAAAAATTTGAATAAGTTATCTATATTATTTTACAAATATGTAAGAATAGAATCTGTAGCAAATTGAATGTAGTTTCTAAATTACTAGGTTTGTTTTAAAAAACATATATCTATTTGGTGAAAAATTGAAATTTCAATGTAGTAGTACTTAAATTTCAGGGAAAAAATAAGAAGTAGGTGTTTTTCTAACCACCCTAACCACAATAAAATGATAATATTTTTTTATAAAATTTTAGATATAAGTAGAGGACTCATGTCTCAATGTGGATGTATTATTTTTTTTAATTTTTCCTAAGTAATAATTAATTATGATTTCTTTATTACAACTTTTAAAATATTAAAACTCGTGATGTCCTGACTAATCTTTTAACTTGGTTTCAACCATGAAATTCATTTTACTTTTAATCCTATAGTATGCGAAGCATAGAATGTGACACGTATTTCGGATTCAAAAAAATTGATAACATTTGAAAGCTATAGATGTTTTTCAATCAGTTTATCAATCAGGACTTTAGTCGTAATTTGAATAGAAAATGAATAATAATCACTTATTAAATTCAAATTAAATCATAATTTATATTGGTGGAAAGCCGAGAATCTCCTTTTAACCCTTCGCTTCAATCAATTCCTTGGGCAAAAAAAAGTCATTAGCCACATACCCATCATATTGCCACTTTTTTGGCCCATCATGATCCCTCAAGACATACCTATATATTTACTTTTGTATCTATTTTAGTTCATTTATAAGAACCATCACTAAAACTATGAGAACCAAAAATAAAGAAGATAGAATCCCTTGGTAACATCACAAAGCACCCAACCAAAGGTCAAGTAACTCAAGTACAAAAATAAACTTAGCAAGTGAAAGGATCCAAAAAAATGAGCTATGTAATGGATAAATAAGCAATATTTAAGAAGAACCATAACATCTATTTTGATATCCTTCTTCCTACACTAAAATTTTTATTCTCGATGTTAATTGGATTAGAGGAAGATTGGACTAAGGAAAGTTGAGTGAGATCAATGAAAAACAACACATTCTTAAAGATTCATATAAGAAGTCCCAAATAAGAGAATAATCTCTCTTAGAGGATCTCATCAAACTGATTGATGCCAATATAAACATAGTAGTATTATAAAAATTTCTTAAGAACACCTAAACACATGAATAGTTCAAAAATCACCTTAACAAGTCAGCACAATAGTTCACTACAAGGTGCTCCTTCCTAGAGAAGTGAGTGAACCTATAATTGTGATTCATACTCAACACAATCATTTTGTTATTATCCATGGCACTCTTCTTCCATGTGGAGAGAACAATCAACTAGATTATCCACTACTTTATTATGTTTTCCTCATCCCATACCAACTAAAAAAAAGGAAATTAACTTATGTATGATTGAAACATTAGTAATTTGGGCAACACCTTTAGCAAGGGTGTAGTGTATGTGCTATCATGGGTTTGACACACTCACATTGTGCTTGGGTCAATTTTAGATAATGTAAAATCAAGAAAGATTACATAATAAACCATAATCCTTATTATGAGATAAGGATATGCAACACAAATGAGAATGGGGAAATTAAACCCTAATCAATTCTGGAAACAAGATGAGATTTTCTTAAATAAGATTCGAAAAACTCTAATTTAGAAGGAAAATTTCCTTCTAAGTGTAAATAAAATAAAAGAATTCCTTTATAAAAATACTTGTTTTAATGAATATGATAATCAATTAATCTTAGAATTTAGAGCTATGAAAAATCATGTAACAAAATTTGAGAAATCTAAAAATAAATAGAAATAAAAATTCATAGATAATTGTGTATCATTTTAATCATAAATACTGAACTCTGGCTAAAAATTGCAACTTCTTGTATGCATTAGGAGGAACAACAAATCATGAATTGGGTTACCCTTACAATTCAATGGTTAAATTCTAAGCACTGCAATGTCAATCCAAAATGTTGTAATTTTGATCTTTTGCATATATTTGATTTTTCACACTTAGATTTCAACTAGAAAAATACAAACTTCCACAACCTATTGATCTCGATTTCTAATGTTTGAAAAGCTTTCTAAGGCTTCTGGTTCTTAAGAATAATGTTTTAAAGAAATATATCCATAAGGTTGGACCCATCAATTGAGTAGCTTCATGGTTATGATGAAGGATTTGATGATATTATATGCAAGCATGTATGAGACCTATATGTAGATTATACAAATTTTAATTTTTGTCTATAAATATATAATGTGTGCTCTAGTGATTTCTTACTATTTGATAATCTAAATTAAATACAAATTGAATATCTTAAGTATGATAAAATGACAATAAGTCACATAAATATATACTAAGTCAACTCACACTAATAATAAAAGAGAACATTAAAACTCAAATTTAAAAATAATTTAAATTTAATTTAATTTTTAATACCTCAAAACTTATCTAAGTGACTTTAAATTCAATGTAAAAATTTAAAAAACTTGAAATAAAAATAAATACAGAAAAAATTAAATAAAAATATAATTATCAAAATTAAATGAAAATTATCTTAAAAAATAAATAAAGTGAAGATATAGGACAAACTTAACAAAAGAGTGTCATTTATTCATATACATTAATTTTCCATCCAATGGGAACCCAAGTTAAATAGGCATGGACATGGGTGTGCAAATTAAATGGGCTTGTGTGTATTCCATGATAAAGGTGGTTGGAATATAATAATTTACATTCAACTTGTTGGGAATGAAAATCTTCAAAAGTGGTGCTTATGTTCTATTGGTGACAAATTTTTCAAAAGTAATTTCTATGTCCAGTATGATAGATTGATGTTTTATACTAGGTTGTAGTTTCATAGTTGAACTTCTACTTTGCATTTTTATAGGCCACCAATACGTTATTATGGTTATTCAATTAAGATTATATCATGTAAAGAAAAATTCTTCAATGATCACCATCATACACTAGATGCATATCCTAAGGATGGATTGATAACCTTGTTTGTAAGTAAACCACAAGGTGAAATCAATGAACATTTATTCTTCACAACTTCCAAACCCCTATAACTATAAACATTCTAAGCATATACATTATAGTTTTATTCATTATTTTGTTTGATTATATGCATTATGATGATAAGCAATACATATGCTCATACGAGTATTTAATTACTTGGAAAAAGATTCTTCTAAGCTACAAGTAAATCTAAGATCTTTATAATATATACTTTTTGATAGACTTTAAAGTCTTTTTTTAGTGCTATCTCTACAAAAACTAAGATTGTATCTCATTCTTCTCACTTTTTGATTTATCAATAACAAAATACATGTAAATGAGCTACCATGATTTCTATTTGGATCTACTCAAAGTCAAAATATAGTTTGAAACTACCTACATCACTCAAGCTTAAAAGTTCTGGTTAAGATATGTGTATAGCCTAACTTTGTGCATCTAAAAATCCTATGCCTTTTTTTGAAATATGTTATTATTTTATTGCTAGAATATAGTAGAATATAGGTCATATAAGAAACTACTCTCACAAACTTACATTATAATCTTCATATTGAAACTTGTGTGTATTTGATGTAGAAGTTGTACATGATATTTTCTTTCTATTTCGATTCATATGAAAAATTGTACACTTGTATGTATTTTAAATTTTCAAACAATAATGAAAATATGTTCTATTATTGAAACACATTGTGAAAAATAAATATATTTCCTAAAACAGTTGTTGAAAGAGTATCTTTCCTTACTGAAAATATCTTTCTTGAAACAATTGTTGAAAGAGTATTTTTCCTTACGTTAGTACCATTGCATGTGGGGATAAACTAGCAATCACACCTTCGTGTGAAATGGGTACACCGAAGAAATGTGAAGGTAGATGAGTGATAAATGTGTTATAGTAGTGAGAGCATTATGCATATTTCTCAATAGCTCCATCACACCATCCTAGTAATGCTACATTGACTTAGAGCTTGATTAATTTTTCATTATTGCACTTAGAAATTATAAAACTAGTCTTGTGGATGCAGTGAATTCAACACAATAAAATCTTACAACCCAATGTGGGTTATGAGAAGATTACAACAAAATCCATTATATTTTTTATTTTCTTTTGAATAGTCATGTTAGAATTCTTTGCAATGTATTCATCTCAACTAAAATAATGATTTCTCCATACCAAGTTCAATACATTTGAAGAGGAAAATCACAATCAATTTGTAAATTAAGTAAATTAAACTCAAAAAAATAGATTTTTTGATAAGTTCTTTATATTTTTTGTACATCAAAAATCTAAATTTATCATAGCTGATCTAAGTGGAGGAATGAAAATAAAAGTATGGAACAAAAGATATAAATGTTGAGATGGTGAAACAATGTAAATAGTTGGTGAGAAAACTATAATTATTAGTTTTTTGTCCATGTGCACAATGACCAGCTCCATTGATGAAGAAGAAATGACCATGATGACGAAGTATAATGATTGTGTTACCATCACTATATGATGCAGCAAGATTAGATGTATCACAGGAGTAGTAGGATTTATTTGTCACCATAAGCACTTAACCCTCATATGTGTTGTACTTGAAAGCTACAAAAAATAATTACAAAATAGTTTAAAAGTGCACATATAATTATACTACATTTTATTAACTTTTACAATCTTAATAAGTAACTATTATAGCTTAAAATTTGAAGGTCATTGAGAAAAATGTAAAATAGATCAATAAAACACAAAGAATATGTACAAAAGACAAAACTATTAAGCATAATTAAGAAAGGAAACTGGAACCATTTACTAATTTAGCCAGTGACATTTAAGCAACAATTAAGAATATGTACAGTTAATGAGACCAGGGGCTATTCTCTGAGTGAATATAAGGGTGGTCCCTCTATTTGTGAATAGCCACTGACATTTTCTCAGGGATTATTGTGTTCGAAAAGGTGCATAAATGGCTGAGAAAATGGGTTCTTGAAGGAACAATTGTTTAGAATGGGACCTGTATTGGAGATGGGTTGTTCAATGTAAAAGTTTGAAAATGAGGATTTCATCTTAAGGTGCAAGGAAAGGAGGCATCTTATTAAAGAGTGGAAGAAAATGGGTATGGATTTGCAAAAGCACATGTACAAATAATCAAATCTATATATTTCATAAAATGAAAAGAAAAACTTGACTAACCCCTTAAAAGTAATTTAGTAAGTTTTCTTTAAAATTATTTTATTACACTAGGTGAAAGAATTTTGATTGTGATTATCTATTGTTTCATCACAATATTCAAGTTCAACTTTGAAGATTCATGTGGAAATCATCACAGACCATCGACCATTGCACCTCCATGGCAAAATGAGCACCACCCAAGATTATTGCATAAAAAATATGAAAATTATTATTGATGTCCAACCATAATTGCAATTTCATGGGCCACTATTGCTTTTCTAATGATTAAATTTTCAACTTTTCAAATAACACTTAACTTGAAGTTTATGAGGTAATGAGTGCTAGAAAACTTAATAAGTGCCACCATTTTTCGTCCATTAACCTTGCTTTTCACTCTCAAAATCTGACATTGAATTAGTGTTAAGGTGGCAACATGGCAATAGTCAAGATCTATTGCTAGTCTTTATCATCAAAATTTGTGATTTCCTCCATAGCTCTTGTTAGTGTAAATAGATTTATTATCATACCTAGTTACTAATCACCTTTCTAGGATTGACCTATTCACACCTAGCTTAAGTTTATTTAGGTTTCTTAAATCACTTTCATCTCACTTCATATGGTTGAGATATGAGTCCTCATGACTTGAGACACCTATTACATGTACACTTGCCACTTGTTCACCCACTTGTCAAGTGAGCTCACAAATGTCCCATCTCTCGAGGGGTAGTTAGAGTTCCACTCCAACCCTCCCACCTCCACATCCTTCCCTATATATGCAAGGCTTGATCATTGTATTACACTCTTCATTTTATATTGATAAACATACTATTTTGCTTCTTTTATTCACTTGTAGAGGTTTGTTTCGAGCTCTTTGATCTTGGAATTCTCAAAAAATTCCCACTAATCTATTCTGATCATTTTTAGTCATATCTCATTTGTTATCAAAAATATAAATCATGTCAATTCTTGCAGTGGCCCTGCACAAGTGTTCCTTGAACCACTTTTCTATTTTATTCAAATAAATATCTTCCAAACATCAAAATTGTTGGCCCACAGTTGTCGTTGCACCAAAAGATCGACCCATTAATTCCTGATACAACTGCTAGAGTAAAAGGATCCATGGGAGGCCGTTAGTCCATGTCACAAATCCTGAGGGGAGTGTTGACCAGATGCCAACAATCTCCCCCTCAGCATTACCCAAGGGAATTCAAACTCGACACCTTTCTCTCTTATACCAATTGTTAGCCCATAGTTGTCATTGCACCAAAAGATCGACCCATTAATGCTCGATACAACTGCCAGAGTTAATGGATCCATGGGATGTGGTTAGTCCATGTCACGAATCCCGAGGGGAGTGTTGACCAGCTACCAAAAAAACCAATAAATAAGTGGTGGATGTTGACTCCACTTTCTTCACCATCCAACAAACATTCCCTTCTAGCTATAAAGTAGAATGATGATAGGACTGAATCTACTTCCATGACCATCCAACAAAAGGAATAAGATAGAATCAAAATGTAGATGGTATTTTAGATGTACCTTTGCTTCTAAAAAAGATTCATGATATATTACCATCAAATAAAATATGAAAACCTTTGAATAATATTCTTCCTACTTAATGAGCCCTTCAAGAGTACCAAGTTTGAAAGCTTTGAGAAAACTTTTAACTAACTTTTCTAATCCATAATTTTACATAGAAACTACTCTCTAGATAGATATTTTCTAAACCCATCCTATCTTTGTAGAACGCTTTTTAGTGGTACATTATAGTGTATGTTGCTTTGTCTTTATTTGGCCCAAAAGGTGAGCTTCTTGGGTATACATCTCAAACTTATAATTAAAAGTAGCTACAAATCGGTCCTAAGTGGCCTATCCAATCTACCATTTGTCATCGTCCTTGTAGTCAACCATTTCCACTAATTAAAAACTAGCACATCAAGTTGTCAAGCAACAAATTTTATTTTATTATGATCTTCAAAAGATGGTTTAACCAAGAAAATATATCCAAAAGAACATTTCACCAAAAACAACCAGGAGAACTTGCCTATCCAAGCCCCAACTTTAACACCTTTACTAAATCCATCAAACTTGCATGTGGAAAGTCTCTTGAGTGCTTTTGATTAAATTCAACCTTCTAGGTTATCTTGATTGCTACATATACCTTTTTTCCATTATTCTTGCAAATTGAATCCAATAAAGGTTAGAACAAGTAGTCAGGTATGCACAGGATCATGATGGGCCAAAAAATGGCGAAATGATGGGTTTTTGTAGGGTATGTGGCTGGTGACTTTTTTTTACCCAAAATTGATGAAATGAAAAGGGTTTTTAAAGGAGATTCTCAACTTTCCACCAATATAAATTATGCTTTACTTTGAATTTAACAAATAATTATTATTTATTTTCTATTTGAACTACAACTAAAATCCTAATTGATAGGCTGATTGAAAAAAATCTATAGCTTTCAAACGGTATCACATTTTTTGAATCTGAAACATGTGTCACATTCTATGCTTTACATACTATAGGATTAAAAAAAATAAAAATGAATTTCATGAAGTTTTGACCAAGTTAAGGTGGTTAGACATACAGTTTTTTATTTTTTAAAAGTTGTAATAAATAAATCATAATTAATTATTTACTTGGAAAAAAATTATAAAAATATGCATCACATCGAGACATGAGTTCTCTAATTATATCTAAAATCTTATAAAAAAAGTATTATCATTTTATTGTGGTTAGGGTGGTCAGACAGACACTTCTTATTTTTTCCCTTAAATTTAAGTACTACTGCATTGAAATTTAAAATTTTCTACAAATAGATTTAAAATATATATAAATAAACTTAGTAGTTTAGAAACTACATTCAATTTGCTACAAATTCTATTCTTACATATTTTTGAAATAATATAGATAACTTATTCAATTCTTTACATCAAGTTTCCTAACTCTGATTTTTTTGAATTTTTTGCCACTTAAGGGCCTATTTTTTCCATGATGATCCTGCACATACCCAGCCTCCCTTCTTTGATTGTGGGATCTCCAATGAACTTCCTCTTCATTATCTTTGATACTATTGGTCCCCTCTTTCAATTTTTGCAACCAAAATATATAATATTTGACTCATTTATATATGATTTTTGTTATCCTTTCCTATAAACTTGTTATTGCCTCAACAACTAATGAAACTTTAGACATTAAGTTTTCATTTATGTAGGTGTTTGAGAAAGATTTCTAGTATCTACTAGGAGGCCATAAGAGAGGATTTGATTCCATTGATGTGTTCCTGGTAGATATGTTGTTATTATGGGTGGAAATTGTACACACAATTTTAGAAGACATAAAATATGGGATGAAAAATATGGCTCTGAAACCTAAAATATGTTTCTTAATAGAACCCTGATCTAGATGGAAATATGAGGCTAGAACTTGAAATTGCTGGTATCTAGACTTTATAACAAAACTTGAAGCCTTAAATATATCATTATCTTTTCTTTTCCTAAACAAAGACATGGAAATATGAAGCTAGAACTTGAAACTATTTGTAGGTAGACTTGATAACAAAACTTGAAGGATTAAAAATATCATTCTCTATTCTTTACTTAAACGAAATATGTTTTGCCAATATTTGATAGGAAATATTTGTTATTTATCATTCAACTACAAAGTTACATTACAAAAAGTCATCCATAATGAAGAAAGACCCTAAAATCTAAACTAGGAGCGAATTATCAATCTAGTACCATTTACAAATTAGATGGGAGGCACTCTCTCCAATAATGTTGTTGATATTGATCACTCTTATGCACCCATCCAAAGTTGGGTAGCATGCTAGCTCTAACTTTCATTTGCTAAGAAATATGATTTAAATGTAAGCTCTGCATTCAGTGTTTCCCAAATTCTCCTTTACTTTATAATTGACTAGTAGTAAGATAATAAAAGGGCATCATCAATTATCCTTTGGAACAAAAAATAAATATAAAATAGGTGTGTGCATTGGGCACTAAGAGGTCTTATGTTCAGTCACCAAACCCATATTCAACAACTCTACATAAAAACCTAGTAAGAAACTCCGAAAATTAAAAGCAATGCATATACTATTGAATTTTTTAAGATATTTGAAGAAACTTTTATTCAACTAATTGTATACAAGTAA
This sequence comes from Sequoia sempervirens, assembly GCA_007258455.2. Lineage (NCBI taxonomy): Eukaryota > Viridiplantae > Streptophyta > Pinopsida > Cupressales > Cupressaceae > Sequoia > Sequoia sempervirens. The sequence continues at coordinate 89,561 of VDFB02093606.1, read as the reverse complement.
ATAGCCAAGTGAATGTGATTGAGTAGTAAGTGGAGCAATAACAATGACAACTATTCATATCCCATCAGAGGATTCCATGCTAAGCTCCTTGTAATAATGCAGTCACAATAAAGCATGATAGAAAGAATTTGAGGAATGGACCTAATGAGCAGTCCAAAATCCACGCATTATTGTACCATACTAAGAAAAAATGCATGTCACATTCAACATGTTTATTGCCTCAATGTGCACAATTCAAATATGGGAATTTGTAAGAGTGTAATTCATCAATTCATAACCAAAGCAGACATATGAAAATATTATGATGTGAAAGCTAAAGGCTATATTTGATCATAACCCAAGTTTATAGACCTTAAAAATGTGATCCAAACTGACTCCAATCCAAGATGACTTACAAGAATGAAACTCCCAAAAAAACATATTAAATAAAATGACAACGCAGATGATTGAGTGAATATGACCGTACCTTTTTTTTTTCTCTATGACAATTGAAAGAATAAAGGAAACTTGTAATTTTTTTGTGCAAAATTTGGATTAGTATCCAGAGACAATTTTTTTGAATTATAATGTTACACTACATGAATTTCCAATGAATAGCCAATCCAAATCAAAATCCCCAAAATGTTCTTCCCCACTAAACCAATTTTCTAACCCTAGAAGCATTACAATAGTCTTGCAAAATGTAGGCCCATTAGTAAAATATTTACATTTTTGAAAGGAGATCAATTCTATGAAAGGACACTTTAGACTCTTGATTGACAGTTGAGAAGTGTCTCAAAGCATTTAAGGTGGGATTTTCAGAGAGAATTCTTACATAGCTCGATGATGAATTCAAACTTCTGAATATAAGATAGATCCCTTTGCTCAATCAAATCTCTATATTTCATAAAATGAAAAGTGGGAAAGTGACTTACCTCAAGTTTCTGTACAAATTGTGTTGAGATGTCAATGATGCCAATGAGAAAAAATATGTAGACTTACCAACTAATTTTGTTCACCACCACCTACCTCACCATCCATCATGATTTTACATTAAATACTATGTTGTATATGTAAGTGGAGAAGCAAAAGGTGATTATCAACGAGGAAGAAAAAAGTAAACAATCAAGAAAATAGTCAAAATGATGAAATCATGGTCCATGCACTATTAGTCCATTTGCACCGTTCTTGATAAAATGGATTGTAAAAATTGAGCATGGGGGTGCCTTTAGCATAATTAATTTAATGCGATTTAGAAGAGTTACCAAAAATAATGTCTCTTATGTGAAACTATTTAAGGTAGTCTATGCATTCTATACCATAAAAATTACTTATCCTCAATGAAATTAGGACCACTTTTCCTTCCCTAAGATAACACTTCGTACACACCTTTGTTTTGGAAAATGTGACATGATACCACTATGATCGGATTTTGAGTTGGTGAAAACTTTTATTTGTTATAAGTTGGAGTCTAAATTCACAGAGAAGGGTCAAAATTCACCTGATTGGTGCAATCCTATCAACAATGGTGTCTTTTCATTGCAAAAATCCTTCTAGCATGCATAGGCAGAAGCGTCATGTGGTGATGTTTCCATTCATGGAGCAAGGCCGCATTATTCCCTTCCTCCAACTCTCCAAACTCCTTTCCACTCAAACCGGATTCACCATCACCATTGTGACCACTCCTCTCAACATTCAGGCCTCAACACCCACGGTTCAATCCACCCACCAAACAGACTATGTTGTAGACATAAGCCTAGTGGAGCTGCCATTCTCCAATGTTGATCATGGCTTACCACTGGGTTCAGAGAAAAAAGACTCACTACTTTATTCATAGTTCCTTACTCTCATGGAAGCCTCAGAGCATTTGCAGCCCCACTTCAAGGATCTCATCCATAGAATCTCTGTAGAAGATGGGTGCACTCTGTTGTGCATCATCAGTGACATGTTCCTTGGCTGGACCCTCGATGTAGCCAACATGATTGGAATGCCTCAAATCATCTTTCTCACCTTTGGCACTTATGGCACCTTGCTCTATTACTCTATGTGGGATCATTTACCCCATACCAAGACCGACTCATAAGACTTTACTCTCCCAAAATTTCCTCATATTTCACTGCATCGATCTCAACTTCCCGCTAACATGAAAATAACAACAAGAACCCATGCCCCATATTTGTTTCAGCCTCACCAGATATCTTGTAATATGCGCAACTAGGGATTTATATGCAATTCCTCCAAATAGATTGAGCAAAGATATTTGGAACACTTGAGAAAATCCACTGATAGATCTATTTGGATGGTTGACCCTCTCCTTCCTCCATAATTTATTTCTTCGAATCAATCTAATGCTATCTCTGATCAGTTATTGCAAGGTAAGGAAGTGGCGAGCGATGCAATTTCCTGCTCACGTTGGCTTGATTCTCAAAATATTTTCAATGTGCTCTACATTTCCTTCAACTCATAGAACACCTTCTCCATGTTGAATTTGAAAGATTTGGAATTGGGTTTGGAATCAAGTGGGAATCCCTTCATATTGTAAAATCTTAAGCCTAGGATAATACAACCACCATTGATAGGGGCAACAAATATAAAATACAGATACAAAGAACAGAGAAAATTATTTTACACAAACACATGGCCTCAACTTTTATTCCTCTAATAATTGAATTCATTACATATGACCTCTCTTTATAGATTTTTTCATTTCCAATACTAAATATAGTTCATGCATGCATGCATTGAACTAAAATAGCTTGTATAAAAATAAGACTGCACATGACAGCTATAGTCAACATGCATGTACAAATAGTTATTAACATTAATTGTTTACTAATTACTCTGCATGGAATCCTCAGTGATTTGCATGGTGGCAAGGCTCATGCATCACTTCCCAACATAATCCCTTTTGATGCTAAGATTCATAGTATTATCTTAAAGTTTGTAAACTAAACCTGAGCAACTAAGTGTGCAATATTACTATAACTCGAGTCTTATAGACACTCTTAGTAACCTTCTTGTAGAAGCTAAGTACCCATTCTTGTTTCTCTCCCTCTTGAGAGATCACAAGGATTTCCCTAATCATAACAAGCAGTCATCACCCACTTGACTCAAACCTTCAAACTGTGTTTGACAACCATTTCTTTTAACATGTCAACATTTATATTTATACAACCTCTTAAACATACCTATAACTTTTTCCAACTGGATCCATGAATCCATCCATAATTAATCTTCATACATGCTTTCTCGTATTCTCCACTCCACTCTCTATTCCAACATGATTTTTCTGAATGATTCTTCAACCCACAAATTGTACAAGGATGAAGTCCCCAACATTTCTCTTTTTTATGTCCTCCCCTGTGACAATGACAACATTCCATAAACTTCATACTTTTAGTTGATTTACATGAATCTGTAACATTTGTTACATCACTTCTATCTCTCTCACCATATCCCAGGCCTTCATTCTTTGGCCTCACAACTGGATGAATGGGCTCTCTCATTCCCTACCCATGTTTTCCCAAACCTTTTAATTCATATCCCATTTTCATCATAATTTTTAAACCAACCCTCTTTTCAAACCAACCTTTATTATCCACTTTACATGCTGCAAACTCTTTAAGTTCAAACACATCTTCATCTTCAACTTCACATTCTTTACCTAAAGAAACTTTAGCTACATCAGCCCAGAGTCACTGAAAAAGTAACCCTTCTACTTTTTCTGACTTGTTTGGGCCCTCCTTGTGATTTGGCTTAAGGGTATGTGCAGGATCATCATGGAAAAAATAGGCCCTTAAGTGGCAAAAAATTCAAAAAAATTAGAGTTAAGCAACTTGACATAAAAAATTGAATAATTTATCTATAATATTTTTAAAATATGTAAGAATAGAATCTGTAGCAAATTGAATGTAGTTTCTAAACTACTAGGTTTTTAAAAATCTATTTGGTGAAAATTTGAAATTTCAATGCAATTGTACTTAAATTTCAGGGAAAAAAAAGTAGTAGGTGTCTGCCTAATTGCCCTAACCACAAAGTGATGATATTTTTTTATAAGATTTTAGATATAAGTAGAGGACTCATGTCCCAATGTGATGCATATTTTTTTGTAATTTTTTTCCAAGTAAATAATTCATTGTGAATTTTTTATTACAACTTTTAAAAATATAAAATACTTGTATGTTTGACCACCTTAAGTTGGTCAAAACTTCATGAAGTTAAATTTTTTTAATCCTATATTACGAAGCATAGAATGTGATGCATGTTTTGGATTCAAAAAAGTGATCTTTGAAAGCTATAGATTTTTCAATTAGCCTATCAATCAGGACTTTAGTTATAATTCAAATAGAAAATGAATAATAATTATTTACTAAATTCAAAGTAAAGAATAATTTATATTGGTGGAAAGTTGAGAATCTCCTTTAAAACCCTTTTCATTTCATCAATTTTGGGTAAAAAAAAAGTCATCAGCCACATACCCTACACATACCCATCATATCACCACTTTTTGGCCCATCATGATCCTACGCATACCCTTAATATTTCCTTGATTTAGTGTTGCAATGTGGATAACACATTCACAATAGGTCTTGGGCCCTTGTGAACTAATGGAATTCTAATGGTGCGTTGCAAAAGTGTTGTGAAGTGTTGTAACACACTTATACACTTTTCTAGGGTTTTATCAAATAAGCTAAGCATAATAATCATAATGAACATTAATCTTGCCTTATTTGGAGTGTTGTGAAGTGTTGTAGCATACTTTCACATTCCTCTAGGCTTTTCATTAATAATTGGGCTTTCTTATACTTTAATTGGCCCTATTTTGCATCCCCAAGCCTCCTTAATTGCATCTTTTTGAGGATAATCCCGACACCAATCAATAACCAATCATAATTCAAGTGTTCTTGGCTTGTGTGGCCTAGATTTAGTGTTTGGGACTCATTCGCCACCTTGGGTGAATGAGTCCCACCTAGGTCTTTTTGGCCTTGATGCAGGTTTCACAAATTTCTAAGTGTTTTTCATTTTTGGTCCCATACATTGTTGTGGCATAGAAAATTGGATGCTCTTGGAAAAAGAGACAATTTCACGCTTAATTTTGACCTACTTTTGAGTACCCATGCATTAATCATTCTTCAAAATAGAATTTATAGGCCCCTAAGACCCATTATTTTTTATCTAGAATCTCATTTCACTTAAAAGTCATACAAATCACGATAAATAATACTTAATTTATTCATATCTCAAAAACCCACCTCCAAAAACCACAAGTGGGAACCATTCGCCAAGGGTGGTGAATGAGTCCCTTTTGGGGAAAATTTCAATTTTGAGTGAGAATTTCACCAACTTAATTCAATTTTTCAATGGATGTCGGCCTCTTAGGTCTAAATAACGGGAAAATTAGGTATTGATGCCTATAAATACACATTGCAGGTCATTTTTCACATCTCCTAGTCATTTTTACAAAGCAAAATCAAGAGTCAAGAGAAAAATATCTTCCACAAGAAGTTTCATTAGCATTTCTACAAAAAATTTGAAGCTTTTGGACAACAAGATATGATTTTTGCATGTATTCAAGCTCACTTCTCATTCAATATCCAACATTGCAAAGAGTTGATCATGGATGCCTATGGAGAATCATGGAGAAATCTAGGTTGAAAAGATCCAACTATCCATCAAATCACACCTTATGACTTGTTTTCAAAGTGATTCCATCTTCCATTTTCTCTCTATCTTTAGATTTAAGGTTTGCATGTCATTTACATTCATTTCAAATTTTGTAGCGTTTCTTGGATTGAAGTCTTGCATCATTCAAATCACATTTATTTATCTTATTCTAGCACTTTAGAATAGGGTTTTATCTCACTTTAGATTTTCCTAGTCTTAGACACACTTAGGGCTAGGGTTTTATGTAGATTTTATCGATTCAAGGTTTAACTACCAAATTAGGGGTTTGACCAAGGAAAACCCCCCATTAGCAACTTTTTAAAGATTTAGGTCTGGGTTTCCATCAAGAAGTGTTGTGTAGGTGATAAAGTGTAGATCTGAAACTTTACAAATAAGAAAAAGGACTAATTTTCCATGGATGGTGAATGAGTCCCACTGGAGGTTTTTGTCAAAGTAGAGTGCAAATTCTAGTACCCTTTTGGAAAAAACATGATTCTAGGCAGAAACCCTGATCTGGGATTGATTCACCCACGGTGGCGAATGAGTCCCAATCAATAAAAAATTCAACATTTCTATATTTTTAGAGGATTTTCCAGTCTCCATCAGGTTTACAAGTGCACACATTTAGTCTTGTAACTTTTTGTTTTGTTCTATTTGCATTTTTAGACATCTTTTTATACTTGTTTGCATATCGCAGTGTGTTTTCACACATATCATATTTCTTAGGTTTTGCATAAATAATCAATCTATTTTATCATTTTTTAAAATTTAGATCATTGAATTTAGGCATATTTTCATTATACTTGCATTAGTTTGAATGAACCACCTAGATTTTGGGGGTTTATCTCTCTCCTTTAGGTGAAAAACTCTAATTGAGCAAGAGAGTCATAACACCCTTACAACCCAAAAATCTATGGTTCATTTTGGTGAACCTGCATATTGAACATTTTCTTTCTGATTTTCATTGCATTTGCATCCTATGGACTACCTTGCATCACTATTATAGTAGGTTTTCTAATTATTTTTGTATCCTACGGTTTACAAAATTGCATTAGTGAAACTATCATATAGATGTCATTATTGCATTTCATTTTATCAAAATCATCACAAAATTATATATTTCCATTACTTCTCTATATTGTACAGACCTGAACACATAGAAAAAAGTTTAAATTTTTTTTTAGAAAAATCAGAAAAATACCTCTCCTAAGACTCATTCGCCATCTTGGGCAAATCAGTCCCAATACACTTTTTGCATCATTGTTTTCAGAATTCAGTTTTCTATTTTCCACTTTTTGTTTTCCACAATTACTTTTCTATTTTTGTTTCATCATTTTCTGTTCTATTCAAATCATTGGAATAAGCATCATTTCCTTTCATGGCATTTATGGATAGCATTAGATTTTTGCAAGTTTCATTTTCAGCATTAGTTCCTCATCCTTTAGATCACAATCATCAGTAAATGAAAACAAAAAAACAAAAGCATCAAACCAACCCTTACATAAAATGCTTCAATTTAGAAACACCATCTCATCCAAGCCTCTTAGTAGTGATGATTTAGACAAGTTAGATGAAGCCCTTCAAGACTTCCTCTCACTTACTTCATCCACTAAGGCTTGTCATGAGAAGCCTAAACCAATTGATGATAACTTACCTCTCAAACCTTTTAGTTTCGATGACTTTGACATGTTAGATGAAGCCCTTTAGGACTTCATCTCACCTAAGTCATCCACTAAGGTTTGTTGTGAACAACCTAAAACAAAGGATGTTAATGTGATTCAACCTCAACTCATTCTTTACCCACCCTCGCATAAAATTCACCCTTAATTTAATAGACTTGAGTTTACTCTATACCCACCTAAAACTGTTGTGTTGTAGCAATCCAATAATACTACTATTGCTCATACATATAATACCTGAAAATATCTACAACCACAACAACCAACCCCACCCTCTTTACCTTTACTTAATCCGCCTAGTGCTTCTTGTTTTCCCTTACACACAAAGGAGTACGATCTTGTTGAACAACTCAAGAATACTCCTGCAAAGATTTCTCTTTGAGATTTACTTCAAAATTCACCAAATTATCACATCATCCTTCAGATAGCATTGCAAAACATAGCGGTTCCTCTTGGTACAGCTCCAAATGATGTGGTAGCTTTATACATGGAATGAATAGAGTTAATGTAGACATTACTTTTCATCAGCATGAGCTCCCTCCTTTAGAGTTCTAGAAACAAAATGAAGCCTTTATGATAATTGCTCAATTCAACTAAATAGGTATCAAAAGGACCCTCATTGATAATGGTTTTTCCCTTAATGTGTGTAGTGTGAAACTCCTCGATAGATTGTGTGTTGACAAGTCACAAATAAAACCTGACTCATCCATTAGAGGATTTGACAATACAACAAAGCAACCACTCGATGTAATCACTTATCCTATTACATTCGGTGTGGCTACTGTGCAAACTCCTATTCATGTCACGCCCTATGATCTTTTGTATAATATTCTTTTAGGATGACCATGGATTCATGAGATGAATGCAGTGCCTTCAACCCTTCATCTTATAATGAAATATGTCTATAACAAAAAAAATTATCAAGTTGAAATAGACCCAAAGCCTAAAAGTTGCTTACACCTTGAAAAAGGAACCACAAGTCCTCTGAAGACATTAATTACAACATCTCATATAGAACCTCTTGAAATTGCAAAAAAAGATGAGGAATCAATGTATAAATTATTCGGTGATGATTGGGGATCCTTAGAATTCACACCTTCATTTATGGGTAAATATATAATCACACGAAAAGAGGATGAAAAGCAAGAACAACCAACCATTATGTCAACTTAGAATTTAGAAAAATATTCTCAAGCATCTATCTCCTCTACTTTGGAAGAAACTACAATGTACACAACAAATTTTGATGAGATATATTATCAACATCCGCGTATTCCAAAGGAAATGGAAAGACTTTATGGGAAAGGCTATGAACTTGTGAAACAATTGGGATATACTAGAAAAGCATGTGGAAAGAATGAACTAGGTATTTGCATCCCTATTGAACCAAATACACAAGACACAAAAATTGTTGGGATATTCTTTTTCTAAGACAACAAAATCCACTCAACGACCATCTTTGAATATCAACACTATTACATGTCAACCAAGACACAATCTCACAATCAAACATCCTAAACTGCTTGATATGGACCTACCACAATCATGGGAGTATGTTAAAATTGATGAAGCTTTAAAAAAAATGCTAGGAGTTTATGATAACACATACTCTACTCCTCCCATAAAATGGGTCACTTGTGCTATGATAAGTACCAAGCAAAAAGATAGTGATATTACTAAAGGACCATATGATCCTAAAATTCCTAAGTCTAATGTACTCCCCTTAGGAAATACAATTGATATACCAATGGACATAGATGATAAAGAAAAAGTTATTCAGATTGGGAAGTGCCTTGACAATGAAGAACAAGAGGACACTGCAACTTTACTTCATGATTTTCCAAAAGATTTTGCTTGGAAATATTCCAATCTGCCAGGAATCGACTCAAAAATCATAACACACAACATCGTTCTTGCTCAAAATGCCAAGCCTATTCGCCAAAAGATACAAAAATGCACCCTAACATAGCCTTGCATGTTAAAGGAGAGCTTGAAAAACTCCTTGACATAGGTTTCATTTGACCTATTGATTATTCTCCTTGGATCTCAAACACTGTCGTAGTTGCTAAACTTGATAATAATATTAGGATATGCATAGACTTTTGAGACTTGAATAAAGCCTCTTTAAAGGATGATTTTATGCTTCCTAATATTGACATGATCGTGGATTCAACTGTTGGACATGCTTTGTTTTCATTTATGGATGGATTTTTTGGTTATAATCAAATCTTTATCAACCCACAAGATCAATAAAAAACTACATTTAAAACTGTTTTGGGAACATTTTGTTGGGTTATGATGCCTTTTAAATTAAAGAATGCCGACGCAACTTATCAACAAGCAATGGCATTGATATTTCACGATTACATACATAAAATCTTGGAAGATTATTTTGATGATATTTTGCTAAATCCTTAACAATACAAGACAATGTAAATGTCCTTTGAAAGATCTTTGAACGAATACGTAAATATAACATGCGATTAAATCCAAAAAAGTGTCTCTTTGGCGTAGATAATGGAAATTTTTTAGGGTTTATCATATCTCATAGAGGCATTGGGGTGGACACAAAGAAAATTGATGCAATTATTAACATTCCCCCTCCTTGAAACATTTCTCAATTATGCATGTTACAAGGAAAGATTGAAGCCATCCATTGTTTTGTCACCTCCTTAGCTAATCGAACATTACCTTTCACACATCTCCTCAAGAAGGATGTACATTTTTATAGGAGTGAGGATTGTAAATAGGCTTTTGAGAGTTTGAAGGAATACCTTGCAACTCCCCCCATTTTATAACCTGCTATTCTAGACAAACTATTTATCCTTTACATAGTTGCATCAACCCATGCTCTTGCAACATTGTTGGCTCAATAAGATGGTAATGGAAAGGAACATCCTGTTTATTACATTAGTCAAACTTTAATCGATTATGAAACCCGATACACACCAATCGAAAAACAATGTTTGGATCGTGTATTCACTACTAGTAATTTGTGACATTATTTACTAAATGCTAAAATACAAGTCATCACAAATTTTGATCCTCTCAAACATCTTTTCAATAAAATAGACTTATCAGGACACTTAGCTAAGTGGGTGATGTTGTTAATAAGTTTGACCTTAATTTTGTTTCACAAAAAGCAATCAAAGGAAAAGCCTTGACCAATCAATTAGTTGATGCCCCTTCTCCTCTCACTTTCCCTAATCATGAATCTTTTCCTGATTGCAGTGTCTTGACAATCAATGTTAAAACATGGGAATTATATTTTGATTGATCTAAGTGTAGAACAGGTTCTAGTGTTGGAGTGGTATTAATTCTGCCCAAAGGAAAGCCTATTCTCTTGTCGTATCACTTAAATTTCCTATGTACAAATAACACAACTAAGTATGAGGCATTAATTGTTGGATTGTGAGCTGTTTTAACCATGGGTGCCAAAGATATCAAGATATTTGGTGATTCACATTTAATGATCCAACAGATAAATGAAATATATCAAACTAAACATGACAAATTATCAAAATACAAGGATCTTACAATGTAATTATTAGAGAAGTTTGAATCATTCACCATTGATAACATCCCACAAAAATACAATCGTCGTACAAATGCAATGGCGAGTGTCACCTCTCTTATATCCCCACACGATCCTCCAACAAACTTTACCTTTATTATTTATCCAATCCTGAAACCTTCGATTGATACCCAATTAGAAGACATTTTAACAACAACTCAAGAAGACTCACAAGAAAGGTATGATACAATATATAATTTTTTAAAATATGGTACCATTTCCAAACCCACAATGACAAATACTCAAAATCATTTATGCAAATTGGATGCCAAATACATAATCCTTTCTAATGTGTTGTATAGAAGATCCTTCAATGGTCTCTTACTGAGGTGTCTTAGGGACTCTGAAATTCCCATAGCCCTTGACTAGGCTCATGTTGGTGCCTGTGGAGGTCATTTTGGAGGACGGTCATTAGTGCAAAAAGTCATTTGTATGGGATACTATTGGAGACATATGGAACAAGACTACTTTTCTTATGTTAAATGATGTCACAAATGTTAAGAACATAGCAATTTAATTCATGCCCCTGCTTCTGAGCTTCGTGCCTAAATTATAATTTGGTCTTTTTCAGTATGGGGATTTGATCTCATTGGAAAAATTTCACCATCCTCCTCTTTCGGACATACATTTATCATTACAACAACAAACTACTTCACAAAATGGGTGGAAGCTATTCCTCTTCGATCTACAAGTGCTAAAGTAATTTGTTGATTCATATTGGAACACATAATTGCTTGCTTTGGACTTCCTTCTACCATAGTTTTAGACAATGGAACCCCATTTAAGAATAATGACGTAAAGAAATTTCTTGAAACATTCAATATTCAACATCAATTTTCCCCACCATACTATTTGCAATCGAATGGACAAGTTGAAAGAACTAATAAAATTCTCAAACAAAACCTAAAGAAAACTGTTAAAAAACATCATAAGGATTGGCATATGCAATTACATTATGCGCTCTAGGATTACCGAATGAGTGTTAGATTATCCACGGGAACTACACCCTATAACCTTATCTATGATACCGAAGTGATCATGCCCTTGGAATTAGAAATTCCTATGCTACAAATTGCTCTTCAAGATATTATTGATGATAACACTTATAAAGAACAAAGATTGCACCATCTTGAAATACTTGATGAAAAGTGCATCAACACTCTTGAGCATCTCCAGGGTTACATTAAACAATTACAATGCAAACACAATACTCAAGTCATTCCTCAGACATTTAGTAAGGGTGATTTCATTCTCTATGAGAATCAATGCAATACTCATGCTGACCATGAAGGAAAAGGTAAATTTACCCCTAATTGGTTGGGACCTTACATAATTGATACTAGTTATGGTTCAGGCACTTATGTATTAATAGAGCTTGATGGAACACCCCTTAAGGAACCTACTAATGTTGTGCATCTATGTTGGTATTATCTCTAGTCTCTTTGAATAGTATGAATGATACAAAAATGTTGTCTAAAGTTATTTGGTTACATCCTAAATACTTTCACATTGCTTCATCCTCAATAAACGATCATGTGTATGTCTTGAACACTAAGGTGATTATTTAATTTATTTTTATAATTACTTTAGGTTTCATACTATTCACCCTCGTGTTATGTTGATTTAGATCCTTAAATGAATTATAGGTGTATTTAATTTAGCATACCCTCCTCAAAATAACAATGTTGTATCTAAAGTGAAACTAAAATATGTTTTACATTAGATCACATCAATCATGTTAAATCATGTAGACATTAATTAAATAATTTTACCAAAGTTATTTAATTAATCACATTGTCATTCAAACACATTATACCAAATTGTAACACATCAAATGCTTATATATATCAAAAGGTTTTAATATATATGTCATCCATATATACAACATCGCCAAGGTCTATGACAACTAGACCCCTCAAGCTCTGGTGCTCGTGATCTAGTACGCAGACGTCATGAGATGGTCATGTGTGATCATGATTGTGATCCACTAACTCTGAGTGAAAACTCTAGGCCCTGTACCTGCCCAAGAGCCACTTGACACTCCTCTGCTATTTGATGCCTCTCCACTTGTAGCCATGATACCTATGCCTGCATTCTCTCCACCTCTGCTAGAGTCTGGGATGACTGTCTTGAGCTCTCATCTCAATGGAGTTGTCTCCTCAAACTCTCTTATGCTACCTGTAGCCTCACAAATGGTCTGAGTGACTCTGGCTCCTCCTCCATGATTGGTGGGGACACATAACCAGGGTCCATCTCCTCCTCATTGATGGATGTAGGAACTATCTCTGCAGCTGCTTGATGATAGAAATCTCTCTAGTCTCTTGTCACCAATCGGTTGAACAATATCAATACCATCCTATATAGGGGGCATGGAGGATGTGCTAGCCTCTCCATGATTGTGACTACTAGTTCCTGCTATAGCTATTGCTCGAGATCTCTTCATACCACTAAGAGAGGGATCTCCCCACTCATGTTGATCTCTAGCTATTACCTCATAACACTCACTCAATGGTGGCTCCTCCTCGTCATAATCCTCATCCTCCTCTCCTTTGTCCTTTCCATCATTGTCAGGATCGACATCTGAATCATACTTATCATCTATAACATTAGTGAATATATCTGCATCCCTATATCATACATCCTCGACCCATTCCTCTACCTCATCTCCTTCATCTGGCACTGGTCCTACATCACCTATAGGGACATCCATCAGAAATAAAGGAGTTGGTCATGTCACTGACCACTACTCCTCATGCGCATATGTGCTACCAATGTCATCAACATCGGAGACTAGTGGCTGATCATGATTTGAACAATTGGAGTCACTCTGGACTATGTGGTCTATAGTGAGTCATATGGTATCAGCTGGCCTTCGAGCACTACGCACTAATCTCCTTATAAAGGGGCATGCCCTCAGTGGTGTCTACACCTTCCCAAATTTCCACATGATTTGACCATAATAGAAAGGATGTGGGTATGTGCAGGATCATCATGGAAAAAACATGCCCTTAAGTGGCAAAAAATTCAAAAAAATCAGAGTTAGGCAACTTGACGTAAAAATTTGAATAAGTTATCTATATTATTTCAAAAATATGTTAGAATAAAATATATAGAAAATTGAATGTAGCTTCTAAACTACTAGGTTTGTTTAAAATATATATATATATTTCGTGAAAATTTTAAATTTCAATGCAGTGGTACTTAAATTTCAGGGAAAAAATAAGTAGGTGTCTATTTGACCACCCTAACCACAATAAAATGATAATATTTTTTTATAATATTTTAGATATAAGTAGAGGAATCATGTCCTAATGTTATTCATTTTTTTTTTGTAATTTTTTTCCAATTAAATAATTAATTATTATTTTTATTACAACTTTTAAAAATATAAAAACTCGTATGTCTAACCACCTTAACTTAGTCAAAACTTCATGAAATTCAATTTTTTTTTTTTAATCCTATATTATGTAAAGCATAGAATGTGATGCATATTTTGGATTCAAAAAATGTGATACCATTTGAAAGCTATAGATGTTTTTCAATCAGCCTATCAATCAAGACTTTAGTCATAATTTGAATAGAAAATGAATAATAATTACTTATTAAATTCAAAGTAAATCATAATTTATTTTGGTGGAAAGTTGAGAATATCCTTTAAAAATCCTTTTCATTTCATCAATTTTGGGTAAAAAAAAGTCATCAGCTACATACCCATCATATTACCACTTTTTGGCCCATCATGATACTACACATACGCATGTACTACATAGTCATGCTGACCAGCCAAAAATATATCTACTTGTGTCCTCATTAGCTACCCTGTGGGATCTTTCCACTGTAGTGTAAGTAGATAAGGTCTCCAAAGGATCTCATCCTCCTCTAGCCAGTCAAATCTCACTCTCCAAAAATGCAGGTCTCCATACTGCCATAAGCATCATAGAGGATAACTGAAGGCTCATGGATACCCTATGGTTGTAGCACATGGGAAATCGATAGGCCTAGTGCATGTAATATGCTCAAGGAACCACACCTATAGAAGTGTGTAGTGCACCATACTGTCTATCTCCTAGAAAAAAATCAACCCAGATCATAATAAAGATGTGCCAGGATACAACATCCCCAAGCATAGACCGTCCTGTGCTCTACCATCCCATGAAGCAAGTGAACTAATACTCCATCAAGGTGTGTCACTTGTCCATCTAGATTGAGTACTAGTTCCACTGTGTGCATCATAATCCATCTAACCACTAGGGCTCACGAATATAGTAGCATCAGTAGCTCAATTCGCGCTCCCATGCGCTTATCATGGACTGGTCCATCAAGGAAGTACTGCATGTCAACCTTCCACTCGTGAAATGATTAATCTCTTCAGAAGCATACCCATTCTTCTCAAATAGGAACTAGGAGAATCTGGTGTACATTCTCTAAGGTAATGGTCATCTCCCCAGTCAGGAGGTGAAATGTACATATATTAGCATTCCAACACTTGCACAGAGCCATCAACATGGCATCGTGGTATCTCATGGGAGGCATAAGGTATTCCCAATAGATACCAATTGCTTGAAGGTGCTATATATCCTTTGTTGAAAGTGTTGGGGCTAGGTCTCTCAAAAAGCTTAACTGTCTCCTGCCTAGCCGCTGCCGCGACCGGGTAGGTACCTATCAAAATCACAACAATATGCTCTAAAAATTCATCTAATATCTTTAATTTTTACATTATTCACCATGAAAGTGAGCTAAATTTTTTCTAGTGTGCTTTTCTAAAATCCCTAGATACTTTAGAACCCTTTTGGGACAGTTTACGAAGAAACGGGACACTTTGCGAACAAAAGGGACACTTTGCGAATAAATGGGACACTTTGCGAAGAAAGGGGACACTTTGAAAAAATTTCTCCAAGATCCTAAATCAACCTATAAATCCATTAAAAATAATTAAATCATTGCAAAATCACTAAATGAAGGTCACAGAATCGACTCACCTCATGATACAGCTCACCCTGTGCCACTTGGTCTCGAAGCACATCTAGTCATGAAGGCCTATAATCCCATCTACTTGGCATCTTCTCATCTCACTCGTCACTCTCAAGGTACAAAAAGGTAAAATGCAATAGTAAGTGAAAAATTACTCTCCTTTACCTCTTTTCACTAATTTCATTCCTTTTACTCTTATGCATTACAATAGGGTTATTTTCTCTTAAGAGTTAATAAATTACTTTTTCTACAAAACAACATAATGGGAGCTAGGGAACTCCGTTTTTGACGTTGTTTAATGCTTTGGAATTGTGATTCTACACCCGACATTAAATCAATTGTTTATCATTACATGGCATGGTACTTGGAAATTCCCTACGATATGATTGTTCCTTCTTTGACATGGCTAGATTGCTACCTTGATTCCACCTTCGTAAAGCAAGCAGAATCAAGGGGGGCATACATCTACCCTCGAATTCAATTCCTAGAAGTTAGATAAAAGTATTTTTGGACAACTAATGAATTTTTGTTGTAGGATGCAGTTCCTAATGTTGTGGTTTTATAGATAACTACACCGGGGGATTCATTCTCCCATCATTTGAATGAGTATCCTTTTGTGCAATAAAGCATACTATTTAGAGTCCTTTAGCTTACATATGCATGTAGAGTCATATGGGTGATAAAGTGGGGGCCAAATATGCCTAGAAAATTGGGCGCTCTTGGAAAAAGAGACAATTTCATGCGTAATTTGGACCTACTTTTGAGTACCCTTGCATTAATCATTCTTAAAAATAGCATTTATAGGCCTCTAAGACCCATTTTTTTTCTCCAGAGGCCCATTTCACTTAAAAATTATACAAATCCTAATAAATAATACTTAATTCATTCATCTCTCAAAAACCCACCTCAAAAAACCACAAGTTGGAACCCATTTGCCACCTTGGGAGAATGAGTCCCCTTTGGTGGGACCCATTCACCAAGGGTAGTGAATGATTCCCTTTTGGGGAAAATTTCAATTTTGAGTAGGAATTTCACCGACTTAATTCAACTTTTCAATGGATGTTGGCCTCTTAGGTCTAAATAATGGGAAAATTAGGTATTGATGCCTATAAATACACATTTTAGGTCATTTTTCACATCTCCTAGTCATTTTTACAAAGAAAAATCAAGAGTTAAGAGTAAAATATCTTCCACAAGAAGTTTCATTAGCATTTCTACAACAAAGTTGAAGCTTTTGGATAGAAAGATAGGGTTTTTGCAAGTCTTCAAGGTCACTTCTCATTCAAGATCCAACATTGCAAAGAGTTGATCATGGATGCATATGGATAATCATGGAGAAATCTAGGTTGAGGAGATGCAACTAGCCATCAAATCATAATTTATGACTTGTTTTCAAAGTGATTCCATCTTCCATTTTCTCTTTATCTTTGATTTAAGTTTTGCATGTCATTTACATTCATTTGAAATGTTGCAAGGTTTCTTGGATTGAAGTCTTGCATCATTCAAATCACATTTATTTATCTTATTCTAGCACTTTAGAAAAGGGTTTTATCTTACTTCATATTTTCCTAGTCTTAGACACACTTAGGGCTAGGGTTTTATACATATTTTATCCATTCAAGGTTTAACTACCAAATTAGGGGTTTGACCAAGGAAAACCCCCCATTAGCAAACAAATTTAAAGTTGTTTTGTAGTTATTTTCGAAGATTCAAATCTAAGTTTCCATCAAGAAGTGTTGTGTAGGTGATAAAGTGTAGATCTAAAACTTGAATTTTTAGAAATCATAAAAAGGACTAATTCAACATGTATGGTGAGTGAGTCCCACTAGAGGTTTCTATAAAAGTAGAGTGGAGATTCCAATACCCTTTTGGCAGAAACATGATTCTAGGCGGAAACCCTGATATGGGGTTGATTCGCCCAGGGTGTTGAATGAGTCCCAAATAGTCAAAAAGTCAACATTTCAAGTTTTCCAGAGTATTTTCTAGTCTCCATCAGGTTTACGGGTGCACACATTTAGTCTTGTAACTTTCTATTTTGATCTATTTGCATTTTTAGTCATCTTTTTATACTTGTTTGCATATCGCAGTGTCTTTTCAAACATATCATATTTCTTAGGGTTTGCATAAATAATCAATCTATTTGATCATTTTTTTGCATTTAGATCATTGCATTTAGGCATATTTTCATTGTAATTGCATTAGTTTCAGTGAACCACCTAGATTTTAGGGGTCTATCTCTCTCCTTTAGGTGAAAAACCCTAATTGAGCAAGAGAGTCATATCACCCTTCCAACCCAAAAATCTATGGTTCAATTGTGTGATGGGACTCATTTGTCACCTTGGGAAAATGAGTCCCATGTGACCAAAATTGAAATCTAATTCAATTTTTTTAGTAGGATTTTATTCTCTTAGATCTAATGTCAGCTTGTAGTGTAGTAATTTCGGGAATTCTTGCATAATTAAGTATAAATACAAGGTTATTTCACTCATATTAAACAACCTAGCACTCAAGAGAGTTCACAAGAGAATTTGAGCATTCATAAGATCATTCAAGGCATTTCAAGGGAAAATTATCAAGCATTTTAGAGCATTCCTCAAGTTCCAATCATCATGTCAAATATTGCATTCTTCATGTTTGTTCTTGTGCTAACATTTGTGATGTAGAGTTCATGATCCAAGCAAGCATTACATTCAAGATCTATCTCATTCAAGCAAGAGTCATGAACCACATAAATTGTAGCCATTTCAAGCATATTTGTAGCACCTTATTGCTAGGTTTTGGTGAGTTGCAACATTGTCTTTTGTTCATTCATCATTCTCCTTTCATATTTTCTTTCATTTCAAGGTTTAATTACCAACAGAGGCTTTGACCAAGGAAAAACTCTATTCACTAACCACCACAACATTTTTCCCTTTTCTTGTGTGTGATTTGTAGGGCTAGGTTGAATATTTTCCAAGAAGCAAAGTTGGAGAAAAGTTGTTAGGTCCTCAAAATCCCTAAAGTTGTCATCAAACCTTGGAGAAGTTTGGCAAAGGTCTACAAGTGGCAATTTGTAGTCTTGGATCCGAAAACCAGTCAAATAGAGCAAAGCAAACCGAGAGGCACATAATCTAGTTCATAACTTCCAAAAAAGTAGAAGCAGATTGATTCACCACTATTGGAGAATGAGTTCCACTATATAATCCTAACATAGATTTTTACAGATCTGGATACCCTTCTAGCTGAAACCTGTATCTACACATTTTCCTGGAAAACTACATTCATTCACCCAGCTTGGTGAATGAGTCCCAATCAATAGCGACAACATAATTTATAGAATTCCAGACCTCCATTCTACCTTCTTCGGTCTCCCAGGTGCACACTTTTAGTTTCATAACCTTTTGTTACATTTTGTTTACTTTTCTAGGTCATTTAGAGTTAGTTTGCATTCAATTAGGGTTTTATATTTCATCCTTCATTGTATTGTCTTTCCAAGTTTACACTTGGTGGTGAACCTCTCATTAGCTATCAGCCAGTCTCTAGGATAGCCCTATTGCAATATTTCAATCTCCTTTGCATTGAGATCTTTAGGGTTATCCTTGAGTGGAATCTCTTTTAAATTAGGTGTGAATACGATATATATCCTAATCCATCATTCCACACACTTATTTTCATAGGTTCAATTTTTTTGTTCACCTACATTTAGGACATCATTATTCTGATTTGGAGTGCATTTATATCCTAGATTTAGCTTGGATTAACATTGCATTAGGTTTTGTATTGGTTAATTTGCATTCTACGGTTTCAAATTTTGCATTATTGAAAAGCTCATTTAGCTTGCATTATTGCATTGAATTTCATTGAAAATTAATCAAATTTTGTATTTACATCTCATATTTGCATTAGAAAACATAAAAAGCATAAAATTAGTATCTGGACTCATTCACCACCTTGGGTGAATCAGTCCATTTGCATATTTTTCACTACATTTTCTAGCATCTAATCTTCAATTTCTAAGTTTTTGTTTGTTGTTTTCTGCATCTATATTTCACTTCCCAAAATTTTAGTTATAAGCATTTCATTACATTGCATTTGCATTCACCCTATATTTAGTAGCCTTTGCATGAGTGTTTGGTTTCCTATTTCTTATACCGTAGTGAGAAGAATTTTGAGACTCATGTCATCCTGTGATAGCATAATCATTATGGATCTTGGGTTATCTAGAGCTTCCACTCTTAGTATTGATAATAGTACACTAGGCATGGATAACACCATTAGAAACTCCTTAACTTCAAATAGCATGCAAGTTGAACCAAGGAATGATAGCATCCCACGAGAAAACATAATTCAAATTCATGAGGACCTAGTTAACTTACAACATCAAATAAGCCTTGAAAACATTTCAACTACTGAAATTTCTACTATGGAAAACATTCTCCGCATGCTTGAAAGGGACGATGGCCTTAACCTTATAAAAAATATAAAGATATCTTTGGAAAACACCTTCCCTCAACCACTAATTGTCCTTTTCCCACAAGCAATGTTACAATCCAAGGAGGAACTCAAATTCCTCCCACAAAAATTGCCTCAATACTTACCTACACCAACCCTCAAATCACAACAACAATGCAACAATTTAGTAATGTGATTCCTTCCCTAGGTATTCCTGCTAGCATCCCTAGTTCTTATGTGGCATCACAAGTTATATCTCCTACCTTACCATCTATAAGAATTCCATTAACCTATCCTACAACCACATGCACTCCATCAACACTTTCACTCCCATCTCATAACAAAAGCAATGACCCTCTCATAACACAACTTTTCCAAATTGTTTCATCCCTTCAAAATAAAATTTCCACCATCAACCAAAATCAAAATGGTCCACCTACATATTATGTCAAAAGTAATATATTTCCCTTGGAAATATTGTGAACGTCGATGCCACAAGGTGTAGAGGTACCTAGATTTGAGAAATATGGAGGGAAGGGAGATCCTTCTGACCATGTTAATTCCTACACTACCTTATGTATTAACTTTTTCCTTGATGATAAAATTTTGGAAAAACATTTTCCTAGGTCCTTGAAAGATACTATCTTGGAATGGTTCTCTTGTTTACCGAACAACTCAACTTGTTCATTCAATGAACTTGTTGAGTAATTTGTAAATCATTTCCAAGTGCATGTGACTCCCAAGAAGACCTTGGCTAATTTGATGAGATGCAAGCAAAAGGAGAAAGAAAAGATAACTGATTTTATCTCACACTATCAATAGCTTTATTCCCAAATCGATGTCAAGGTCCTCGACGCACACCTTCAAAAGATGTTCATAGAAATTTTTTTAAGAAAATCCAAGACAAGTTGACTATGATGAAATTCCCATCCTTCATGCACTTGTGTACTGCCCTTCATGATCATCAAATTTTGGTTAACAGTCAAGATACAAGGTCCACTTCTAGCCAAATTGAGAGATCCAAGCCCGCAAACCAAAAAAATTCCCAACCTTTTAAAAAATAAAATAAAGGGTTCCTTCAATTCAGACCCCCTCAACAAACAACTCAAAGTGTTAATAACCAAGTTGTTGTTGTCAAATCCACGGTACCCTTTAGTTATGGAGATACAAAAAGACAATCACTCCCTTGCATGATGCCCTCCATAACACAATGACCCAACTTCTAGACCAACAAATGATTGCCTTACCTCCTGTCAGAATACCTGACCCTAATAAGCCTTTACCCCCAAGCTTTAAATCCAATCACTAGTAGAATTTGGAAAATAAATGACTATGTGACTAAAAATTCTGGTCACGTGACTAAAAATGACTAAATTCTACTAATTTTTTGCAATTCACAAGTATAAATGACTAAATAAATGACTAATTTGGTCATCGGCTAAAATCACAACTAAATAATTGGTCAGACAAATAAAAATGACTAAATAAATGATTGAATAAATGACTATTACTCCTTTATTCTTTTTTCTTTCAAATTTGATCATAATCCATAGAGCTTAAGCCTCCCTCATGGGACCCTTACCTAAGTGGGCCATTTGGTCACCTAGGCTACTTGGTGCACCAAAAATACCTATTGTGTGGAAGGCATTGCCTCTCTATCTAGTCTTAAGGCCTTCACATATTTTATAAAAAAAATTAACATTTACATTCTTTAACTTTTATTACTCATTATGTTAATGAATCATTAATGTTTTTAACTATGATTTGAAGCCAATTTGATTTTCCTATTGTGTTAGCATGTCAAATGTATCAAAGAGCAATTGTGGTCAATTTAAATGATCCAATTGCATTTTGAGGGCTATCTTGCAAATACTTTCATTTCAAAAGGTCAAGGAGTTATTTCTAGAAGCAATTAGATTCAATTTACATGGATTGTAGAAATTCAATGTTTATAAAAGTAATTATTTCTAGAAGCAGTGCCTTAAAAACGTAAGGTCAAGTAGTTATTTCTAGAAGCAATTAGATTCAATTTACATGGATTGTAGAAATGTAATAGTCAAGTCTACTGAAAACGAAGATTTTTCCCTTAAAAATGAAGATTGATTCACTTCTATCTTCACTTGCTAATATACTCGACCATCTTAATAATGTGAAATAGAAATAACAAAGATCTCTTTTGGTATGCAAAATTTTTCTCTTTCAGGTTTTATATTGTTAATTATTTAAAAAAAAAAGAATTATTTTATAATCTATGAAATCAATTGTGTGTTGATCATTTTTTTAGATGTTATCTTTTTATACAAGCTTGAACTCTAGTAATTTTAGGAGCACATCATGCTTATCTTAATTTTCACAACCTATATTAAAATGACAATGTAGATAGATGAATTTTTTTCCCCTAAAAATGAAGATTAATTTTCGCATGCCTTCCACGCAATAGTTTTTTTGGTGCATTTTAGCAATATGTATTTTTGGTGCCTTGTTCAGGTTGTGTATGCATTTGGAGGGAATTTCAGGTAGTTGATTTTTGGCATAAAACATTGTGATTACACGTTGGATGGAAGTTTGGAAGTTTAATCAACAATTTGATGTTTCAACTCCTGCGTTTTAATGTTTTCCCTTGGTTTGCAAAGCAAAAAATTGACTTAAGAAAGACTTCATCAATATTAAAGAATCATTGACATTGATGCAATGATAGAGACGTCACTGTTAAATGATCATAAAGTGGTTTCTTTGTCATGAAGAACAACAAAAATATCCATCCACTAAGACACTGCCATGAGGGCATGATGCATAGCAGCCAAGAGACACTACTACATAAAAGAAGGTTTTAAGATATTAATTTAAAACAAATTATTAGTTTTGTCTTAAATATATATTTTATATTTAAATTATATTTTTAATTTTCTAATTGTCTTAAATTAAGACAATAAAAAATATACTTTTTCTAAAATAATTTTTTTATTTCCCTCCATTCATTTTCCCTCCTCGTTCAACATGCATTTTCCTTTTCCCTCTGTGATGGCATCAAGCTAAATTTCAATAGCAGGTTGCATGGGATTTCATGCGGTAGAAATGGTGGTGTGAAAACTCCAAATTGTGCAAGAAGACCGCTTGAAGTCGAGTCTTCTATGGGAGAAGCTCACGATCTGGATGAGCCTGAGCAACACGCTGCCCATTACACTCTGCCCATTGCGTCCACATATAATAAATCCGCCTCCCACCACATAATGAATTCGTTGGGCAGAGAGGCACAAAGGTAATAGAGGTGAGCGCAAGAGTGAATCGGTTTTGAGAATTCTGGTTGTTAATAATGAGGTTCAATCTTGTAACCCTTTTTTATTTTAATAGAATGAAGTTGCATTCAGTTTAATTTGTATTCATGGTTCCAATATGTTTTTGGCATTCATCTGATATTGCGACTCAACAGTGATTGGTTTAGGTTTAGATTGTAATCTAAATGCCTTGTAGGTGTTTCCTGTGTGTAGCCTCAAACTACCTCAAAACCCTTATTCTCTGGTTTGATTGCCAATATTTTATATTTGCTTTGAGTCGGATGGCAAAAACCCATATTTCTACAGCACACCATCACCACTCCGCAACAATATAATTTTCAACCACATGGACCTTCATGGCACATGCACCAATTTATGTTTTTCAAATCTACTACCCTTTTTAAATAATTTTATTCCTTCTTTCCTTCACTTCTTTCACTCCTTTTGTGGGCATCTTGATCAAGGAGAGCAAGAAAAATGCTTACACCTCGTAACCTATCATCTTAGCCTCGAACAACCAATTTCGTTTCTTTAATAGGAAAAATAACCATGCTCTTTGGAAATGGGAGGTACGTATGTTTTCCTCTAATCATTGCTTGGTGCCCTTTCTCTTCCTTTGTGCACCTCTGTTCACTTCCATTATCATCAATTACAGCAAAACACACCCCTTCAAACATATGCAATCTCTTTTTTTAGCAAGACTTGCTTGAATGAGGGCTTAGGGTATTATAAATATTCAACTTTTGCGATAAGATTTGTAGAATTATTTGTATGAACGATCAAGAATTTATTTCAAGCCATTAGTAATAACATTCTTTTCTTCATCTCCAAATGGGATTGTCTATTTGTCAAATGAAATCCAGGCAATAAAATTTATAAGCAAAACTTTATATCATTTCCTCTTCACCAGAGAGCCTTCTATGGCACAAATTTCAGTGACAAGAAAAAATAACAGGCACACTAACCTGGAAACAAAAAACACATAAGAAGAAAAAAAGAATGAAGTGTGATGATTCAACCTAAAAACAGAGAAAATAATTTTTTTGGACTAACTTTGAATGAAAAGAACAAATGCAATCAATTGTTCAGGTTGATGTAAAGCTTGGAAGAATCTTGAAGAAGACGAGCCTTCATCTAGCACTTTGAAATGTAGAATACCCACATTAGGTTGGAATAACTAACATTTGCTTGATAAAAACATCAATAAGCCCATTTATTATCATCATGAAACATGAGTGACTCAGCAATGGGAAAGGAATAATAGAAGTGTATTTTTGCACAAAGTGCCAGACTTGTATTGTTAATGGGAAATCAACAATAGCGGACTTTTTTGTGCATAGATATCTTCCTTGCATTGTCAATGGGAAAGCAAGAATAGAAGGGTCTTTTTGTGCATAGATGTTTTCCTTTCATTGCCAATGCACAAAATATCTGCATAGTTTTTTCTATGCTAGATACAAATATGAATCATGAAGTAATTATTTATGTTTCCCAGGTGTATTCTATTCATGTTTGATGTTTGCAAATAGATTTTTTATGCTATGGAGTAGTGGCTTTTAGTTCTCATTTTGTTCTGCAAGTAGATAGAAAACATGAGTGTGAATTGAACTTTTTTTTATGATGAGAAGTATCTTTCTACATTGCCTTTGTACAGTTTCTTTACTACAATGTGAAAAATATAAAATCTACAACATGTTGATTGTTTTCTTCTGTATACAATTTGTCCTCATTTGGGGAACCAAAATGGTTATTGGGTCAGCTTTTGAGCACTTCCTACTATGCCCCTTTTGAGAAGGGTCTTTGAGTCAGCATTTAAGTCATGCTTGATTGCATTGCCATTGGCCAATTCTTGGGCACATTGCTGATATATATGCTTTTAGGGTCTGAACTGTTTTCAACCTACAAGCAGTTATTGTCAGCCCATGAGAAAATCTTAAGATTTACCAATTGTTTAGCCTAAACACATTTGAAATATTTTTCCTGTTTTAGGAGGGGAATTTGGATGGACCTAAGGGAACATGATGATTTTATGTCAATATCTTTCCCAAGTTGAAACTAACACAAAAATAGCTGATAAATGTTTAGACACATTTTTGATTTATGAATGTGCTGGAGAAGCATTTTTCTAAGCATTTCCTACCTGCTTCATCCAAGCTGCTCCATATTAGTACACAGAGGGTAGGGATTGCTTTTGTTGCCTTATAATATAAAATTAGTTATTTCAATAACTGCAGGATATTAGTGCAACATTTTAGAAACAAGATATTGATATTTCTCAATCTGATCATTATGCAAAGCACATATTGCAGGTTGATTCATTGCTTGCAAGATCTTTGTTTTGATTTTGTGGTGATGTTTGTAGGAATCAACACCTACGAGTTAATCTCTTTATATGAGTCATTTACTTGCAACCATTTATATCTATTGAATTCTAAGGATAATTTTATTTCATTGTAATATTGGTTGAGCTTTGTAGCTGGGAAGCATAAGAAAGAAAATGGAACTCTGCAATCTTGATGAAGAAGCCCAAATCTTAAGGTTTTCTCAGCAACAACTTATCAGTAAGGTTAGGGTTTTGTTTCCATCATAATTGCTTGAAATAGTCTCAGGACATCTGTTGCATGCAAATGTAAAAGTGTATTCATTTTAAGGTACAATAAACTGTTATAAATTAATGTGCACCTTCTGTTCATTTACACTAACTTTCAATTGACTTTGTTTTTGTTATGCTTTTTGTTTGTTGACCTTGAGGTTTTAGGTTTGTAGTGGTGTGAAAATTAAATGGTAGAATTGGAAATATATTTCTTCTCTCTTAACTATTAATAAACTCTAGTGTGTGGAGAGTAGTTACATGATCTTTGTATTGTGTATTTGAAAATTAAAAAATTAGAATTATAGGCAATTTCCATTACCCTAGAATGTACATCGATAATAAATTTTGATTAGTGTATTTGTTCCTTCAATCTCTGTCTTGTATAAATTGGATATGAATTTGTTTCAGTATGTATACATAAAGATTTTCAGTCAGCCAGATGCAATTCCCAAGAGAGCTAACTTTATTTACTACCATACCACATGAACATACACAAATTATATATATAGTTGAGCCATAATATTTGCAGGTTAACTACTTTCAATTTCAGAGTTACCTGATGAAAGAGTGGAAAATATTATGTGTTCTTTTAGCCCTAATCTATTTTTTCCTAATTCAACTTAACAATTCAGATAACATTCTTTGAGAAAGGAAAAGATAAGCAATAATGTTGAAAAGAGTCTCATCTAGTACTTAAGTTTTTCTTTACTGAAAATCAACTGTTCTAGAATAAAAGTGGGCTATGAAATGAAAAATGCTTAAAAGATAAGAGAAGGTGAAGAGAATTCCCTTAATTCAAAGTCCGATTAAATTGAAGTTGAAGAAGAAGTTGTCTAAACTGAAGTGGCAAAAAATAGAATCTGACAAAGTTCAGGAATAGAGGATGCCTCCACGTTTGTGGTAGGGACTGAAGAATTGTGGTCACATCCTTGTATACATGGCCTTCAGATTTTCAAAGAAGATATGCCTCGGCTTGCTTCATCCACGATTGAAGCAGAACAAAAATCCAAACAAAATAGAAAGAGAAACAACCTGAACTTGTAGTTGGACAAGGGGAAAGGTTGGATCTACTTGGGAGCCTGCTTCACTCAGGCCCTTGTGTGGTATATTTCAACCCTATGTGTAGTTAGATAGAAGAAAATAATGTGTGATAGTATCCTCATGTACTCGGTGCTAGAAATAATAAATATATATTTGCAAGAAACAATGAAAAACTAGGAAGCTTTATATTGTGTGCAGTGAGTAATATGTGTTTGGATTGGAAAAAGGATATTGGGGAATAGAAATAGCAAGGCTACAAGTGAAGCTACTAGATTAAATATAAGAAGTTAATCATGTTGGCAGTAATAGAAGAAGCTTCAAAAACATATAAAGAAGTTGCAGAGAATAAATAAATATGTGGGAAGATTATAGGAAATAAATAGGAAATAATGATGCTACAGAATGAAAACAATAGACATGGTGAAGAAATCTCCAAAACAATACTCAAAAGGCTAGGATGCTATTTTAAAATGGAAAAGAAGATGCTGCTCCAAGCTTCAAGAGAAGATCTGGCTGTGAGCAAAGTGACATATAGTATAGATTCTGTAAGAAAAAAGTAGTAGAAAAGCTAGAGCTGCAAGAAAGAGTGAATGTGTAAAGACTGATGAAAATTGATTGCCTTCAACGGGTAGAAGACCAAGATTAATAGAAAAAAGATCCAATAGAATTAGAACCGGTGCATATGGGAGGCTATTTGGAAAATCAGAAAAGCTAGGGAAGTAAGATTTTGTAACTGGACTTATGGTTTGAACTTAAAGATTGCAAAGTTCTGCAAACACAGTGGCATCCAAGTTGAGGTGGACCCACAAAATTACAAGAAATTGGTCAGGAACAGGAAAAGCGGTTGCTTTGCATTTGTATTACTGGGAAAAAGGCTGAGGAGACAGTTTAAAATGGCACCTAAGCATGTTTTTGTGTGGTGATTAAATTGAGTGCAATACATAGAGTAGAAATTGTGTAGTATGCAATTTCTAACTCTACACCTAAATTTTAAGTCCTGAGTTCTTTTACATATTTAATGTAAATGCTTAGAGCCTTAGATGTTGGAGAGGCAAGCTCAGCAGATTTTGTAAATTGTTCATTATGTTGTGCTTAATTGAGCATTTCCATCTTACAAGCTCATCGCACATTTTCCATATTTGACATCTTAACCACATTGTATATAATACATAGCATGTGCATATGTGACTAAAAGCACATTGTTCTAGATTACCCCATGACCTGCTCTGTAAATCCCAGTATACATGATCTAGCATAAGTACTACGTTTAATTGATCAGCATTAATCTGTTGTGTGGACTAGTTGTAATGGTACAAACACCCTATGGTACATGCTGACAATTTCATCTTCAAAACATCTTGTCAAAAATTGAGTAATTTTATGCAATAGCCTATGAAAAGGGCCTGAATTAAATGTCTTATAGTGGACCATAAGTTCCTTAAATAGACTGCTCAAATATCTATTAATTAATCATTATTTAGAGATGTTTTATGTTGCAAGCTAGATTAGGGTTAATCAAAGCAAAGATAAATTAGATTTTGAGGTACATCACAGACTTTCTTTAAATCTGCTTCCACTAACCAAAATGAATCCTTCTAGAACTGATGATTTCTAGTGATTTTATCTTACATTTACTATGAATGTGAAATGGGGCTGATTGGAATTTAGCGTGACAAGATTTAATAATTATATTATTATTATGTTGATTATTTGAGACCAATGCTCAAAATCATACTGTTGAATGGAAATCTCAAGTTTTACTAATTATAATTTTGATGGTCTTTGGGGAGTTTGATTGTTTGAGATAATGGAAATCACATTTCTGGATCTGACTTAAAATACACATCTTCTAGTTGTTTCAGCAACAACTATTTGAAAAGTATTATGTTCTGGCAATAGAGTTGAGGAAAATGACTAAACCTTCCAAATTCAAGATAGAATGGTGCAGTTATAGCTATTTAAAAATGTCAAGATTGTTGATGAAAATGAAAAACATTTTGAAAAGATTGAAAGAAAGCAAATTGTTGATATAAAATGTAACAGGTTAAATTTAATTTTGAAAAGTTTGAAAGACTGAATGAGTCATCCATTCTCATGGGTTGCAACTACTAAATGAGTTGTTGACTTGTAAAATTTCAAAATTGATTCTTATGGTTGTCCTGTGTGTGGTTGGAAATAAAATTATCTGGGAGATAATATTTATTTACTTCGACTAAACCTTCTAAATTCAAGATAGAATGGTGCAGTTATAACTATTTAAAAATGTTAAGATTGCTAATGAAAATGAAAAACATTTTGAAAAGATTGAAAGAAAGCAAATTGCTGATATAAAATGTAACAGGTTAAGTATAATTTTGAAAAGTTTGAAAGACTGAATGAGTCATCCATTCTCATGGGTTGCAACTACTAAATGAGTTGCTGACTTGTAAAATGTCAAAAATGATTCTTATGGTTGTCTTGTGTGTGGTTGGAAATAAAATTATCTGGGAGATAATATTTATTAGCCTCTTTTTAGTCAAGTACCATTTTTTCAACATCAAGATATTTTGAAGGATAGAATAGTATTCCAGACTATAGTAAGTTAGCTTTGTCTTAAATCTCTCAATCAATTTATTTTGATTATTCTGGTCAATGTGAACGAGTATTTATATTTTTTTTGTCAGCCAATGTATTTTCCTGTTATTCTAGATGACTTTGAGTCATTTATTTGTAGCGCATCTATAAAATATATAAATTATCCTAGGATGTTTGTTTTGATATGATTGTGTTAGAGTGAAAATTTATGCTTTAACTTACGATAACTATATGGGAGTCTGGGGAAGCTGGTGTTGCACATCTGTCTGATTCTCATCAAATGTGGAAGAGGGGACACTGACCTTCTGCACTGAAAAAAATTGGACTCGCTATATCTAGTGCAAGAAGATGAGGAGAATGAAGTTACTGGCAGCTTTTCATATAGGGAGACGTGATGTCACTGATCTCTGTGTGTGCCTAGCTTCCAAAGGAGGCCTATGATCTCCAAAAGCTGGAATAGGTGGAAGGAGGTAATTAATTTAATAGTCAAGTTATTCATATGTTATTATTCATTATTTTTGTATGCTCTTTTGCTTGCCTCCCTGCTTATATTTCTCTGTGACAAATGGGAAACATAGTTCTGATTTCCTTCAGACATCATCTACGCATGTCACCTAAATTTCTCTATTACTTTGACAGTGCTGAATTCAGTTCCTATACGCATACAAGATGAGGGGAAGCAGACACTTTCTATAATTATGCAGGACAGACTTACTTTCATGTATTTTCATGGAAAATTAGGAGGGTAGCTGTGAATTTCGTTTTAAAAAAGTTGTTTATATCTACTATTTGGAATCTCTGTAGATATGTTGTCGGTGATATGGAATTCGCATCTGCATGCAAGCTGCCATTTGCCAGTCAATGTTTTTAAATTTGTGAGGGGGCAGAGTAAGGGTTGCATAAGGCCATCGCCCTCAGCAAATTTTCAGCTCTCATTGCTCCTAACAAGCAAGATCACTGCCGTTCATCTTGCTGTGTTTTAGTCTATGTAGCCTTGACTTGCTTCCATTCTTCCCTTAACGGTCCTTTGCTTTTTATATCATTAGGATATATATTTTTAATGGACAGTCAAATTTGTTTTTATTTGATTGTGTAGTGTAAATAAATTTACAGTATAGTGTAAATCAAAAATTTCGTCTATTTTAAAATTTCACCTATCTAATTACCTGAAATATTGCATTCTTTATGTTTTTCCTGATAATCAATTCCTTAACTCACCAAGGACAGGTCTCAGCTGGCTCATATCCCCTGCCGCTAAGCAAGTCAAAGAAATATTTAAGAACATCTATATAGTTGATTATTTATCATAAATATTATTGATTATAAATAGAATTACGAAATTAAATCCAGAATAAGAAATTAAGTCTTTTAATTTATTTTTCATTAATAATTCGATCAGTTTAATAAGTCAATTAAATTTGTAATTATTATTTATCAGTAATACATCAATTCAATGGAATTATAAAAAAAAATAAAAATTATGAACATTTATTAATTATGTAATCATAGTAAATTTCTTTTATTTATGTATTTATTTCCTTTAATTTTTTCTTTATTTTAAATAGATATTTTGATAGTATTGTTACAATTTATTTATGATTTTTCTTTAATTTTCTATCGGCTTCTTCCTTGAACCTCTTATAGGTGCAAGTGCTAGTTTAATAATATTATGGCATATTTGAATATATTTATTCAGCTTCAACTTATTTATATTGTTCATGTAATCTACTATTACAATTTTAGGGTTGTTATTGTTGTGTGTGTGTGCGTGTGTCCACTACACACTCTCACTTCACCTCATAGAATCTTGGTGATAAAAAATAAGTAATCTGTTTTATAAAAAAATATTGAAATCATTACAATTGTATTAGAAATTTGATCTTGATAGTTGTTGGCATGGGAATGAAATTGGATTGTTGTTGACATTTGTTATTCTCATG
This sequence comes from Sequoia sempervirens, assembly GCA_007258455.2. Taxonomy (NCBI): domain Eukaryota; kingdom Viridiplantae; phylum Streptophyta; class Pinopsida; order Cupressales; family Cupressaceae; genus Sequoia; species Sequoia sempervirens. Next base: position 57,840 of record VDFB02093606.1, on the reverse strand, counting down.
AACAGGTATTGAAGCACTTGCATGGGCGATAAAGCTTGTTTGGATAGGATCTAGAGACTTTTGAAAAGGCGGGCAAGGAATTTGGAGTTTGCTGCAATGAATTTGAAGTCAGTGAGGCTCTCTGTAGCAAATTTAGAGGTAATTTGAAACCCTCATTATTGAAAGTAAGTTGATAGGAAACACAAGCATATTCCACCCATGTATGGTTCTATAGTCCTTGATTACAAACTTCATTTGTGACAGTATCAATCACACCCATGTATAGGTAAGGAAACTCATTTATCGATATTAAATCTTTCATTTTCAATCTTTTGAACTCCCTTTTTCACATTTATAGTCATGGAAGTTTTATTTTATTGGTGGCCTGATAAGAATTATGTAGACTATCCAAATGTTTCTCAAACTTTTATATCACTCCAAATCTATGAAATATTGATGTATTCATTGCTTGTTGCATTGAAAGTAGGGATTTTTCTTCCTATTTTAAGTTGGGAGATCTTTGCATGCTTATGTTAAATAATTATAAGCTACCTAGCTTTCAACTTCTAAAAATCCATTCTTGACTAAGTCCTATACATCTTTTGGACAAATTAATGTCCTCATCTTAATGCTTTCGTACTCAAAATTTTGTTGAACTATGGAAATTGTGGTGAAGTGAGATTACTACTCATATTAGCTATTGAAAATTACTTCCAAAAAGATTCTAGTCCCTTCCTTAATAACTCGGCTCTGATACCACTTTATGCCAAAATTTCAACCAAATTGTTTTGATAAGGTCAATTGTCATTCTGTTAATTCAGAGACAGTAAAGTGTATCCTAACCTGATATTATAATTCCTATTCTTATCTCTAGTCCAAAGGATGGATTCCAGGAGTGCCTTCTAATTTTCTTTATGTGATACTCTTTGAAAGATCTACATGTTATATTCCATTGGACCTGAGAACGAACCTGAGAAATATATTTGTTTATCTCCAACTCCACATCATTTTTTGGCATGTCTTGCTTGATCCAGTGAGTTTTCAAGAGAAAGTGTGGGAAACTTATTCAAGGAGTCTACCCAAATGTAGCCTTAGTTTTGTGTCTGATTTCCCATGATTGGTGTTGATTGATAACCTTCCTGTTTACCATTCAAAAATTCCACATATGAAAGCCTTTAGCCTTTTATCGTTGCATCGAGGGAACCGGATTTTATGTTGGCCTGATAGCTTTATGTTCCCTTGATATGCTTTTACCACATGTTGAATCTCCCTATTGTATAGTGTATCGCCCCATTGATGGGATGTTTTATTATCTTCCGCCGATATGTTCTAGTGCCGCTAATATGCTTTATTCGGGCCATCGGGGAAACAATAGCATTTGTTCCACCGATACACTTATGTTACTCTAATGTGTTCACCTTTGTTGACCCCGTCGGTACATCGGGGAGAGTCCTTTGGAAGTTTGCCCGACGAAGTGTTGTTACACCGATATTTGTGTTGTGAGTTGTTTTCATCAGTCTATCGGTGGAGCTATGAGGGGAGTTCCCTCGATGTAGTAATGTCGGGCTGATAGTGTTAAATTTCTTAGGAATGGGAGTGGTGACCATGGAGTTTTAGGATTATTGATGGATGTGATCATATGGTAATATGGGTCATGAAATGGATCTTGTCACGCAAATATTTGCAATTTGTGTTAATCAAAAAATCAAATGTAGTACATTTAGCAGCAGGTGGGATGTGGATGAGATGAAGGTTAGTGAATACTAAGCAGGATTTTTCAGTCCTAATAGACAGTCAAAGATAAAGTTGGACAAGGATTGTTTGCAGGTGCAAAGGCAAGTTCTATATCAATTTCTGATGGTGGAAAGGTAAGTGAACATCTAAAAAATTCTTGCTTGGGAAATGAAGCTTTTTCCATGTCTAAACAAATTCTTTCACTTTTCCTCTCATCATTCATGCTATGTGCCTATCATAATTTATAATTTCAACACATCTCATGTCTGTAATGAGGATTGTTATGCATTTGTTTTCAGAATTATATTCCCAACCTTTGTAAATTTATGCATCCCAACCTTCCCATGTCCTAGTTGTATACCTGTTCACAAGTCGCTCCCCCCACCCTCCCAATATTCTACAATCCCTAGTTTATGTAACTCATATTATTATATTTACACTACGAAATAAATGTTAACAATTTCTATGGGCTATTTTTCATTTTCAGTCGAATATCTTCATATAAAGTGTTCAGAAATAAGATTTTTCAACTAATAAAATTTTCAAAAACTACTATAGAAATATATTACATTTGACCGAAAATCCATATAGTAAAAATAAATCTTGTTTTCATATTTTTTCCCCTACCTTAGAATGTAAAATAACAATATATATTTAATTTTATTTGGATGAATGATATTTTCTATCCATATTATTTATTTATTACAAATGAAATAGTTTTCATCCCCAAGCTAGCTATAGGATGTGTAGGTGAAAATTGTACCAAAAATTGTGTAAGCTATGCAACTATCAGTCTTGCAAGTGTGAAAATTTTTAGGTGACAGTTCAAATAATAAATTATCAGACTCTCCCACAAAATTTAACTTCATTCTTGCAAGTGGGAAAAATTTTAGTTGACAGTTTAAATAATAGATCATTAGTCCTGTTAGCCATTGCAAATGGGAGAAATATAAGGTGACCGTCCAAATGATAAAATAACAGTCTCCTCCCCATGCAGAGAAACAAACACACATATATCCAATGTCTTCCTTTAGAAATAGATCAACTATGTTTCTAGGCTTGCTAAAAATATTAACCAAAATTTTCATAACCTATTCAAATGTCAGTCTTGCAAGTGGGATAATTGATAGGTGTACACCAACCATCCTGATGTAATGTAGTTTAATTATATGCTTGTTGTTTGCATTTACTTAATTATCCTAGATTTATGTAAAAGAGATTGTATTCCCTCACAATTATATATATGGCAATACATAAATACACATGCATATACACATATGATATATATGTATGTGTACATGTATATTTAAGAATTGTTGCACCTAATAGGTTTGGAGCTTTTATGCCGCTTTAGTGAATGGCATAGAAAACTACAAGGAATGTCAAATATCGTCTACACAAATAAATTGATCACAATTTGAAATCATTCAAGAGAGAATTTGTGCATAAATTCTTCATTATTGAATTTTGTGCAGAAGTTTTTATGAATGTTGTGGTGATCCGAAGTGGAACTTGCAACTACAATATCTGATAAAAATCCACTTCCAAATATTCCTTTGATGGATGTTCATACCCTCATCCAAAGCCCCCAAGCCTATTTTTCAGATTGTTTCGTTTAGCATCACCAATATTCTCCACAATAACATTGTCCTTGTTTAGAATGATGGAAATGGCTCACATCTCTCAAAACAATTTCTTTTGCTTTAATGTAACTGTGATGCTTGGCACTGTCAATATGAGGAAACACTACCATGATCATTGCTATCCTTTTGTAAAGGAAACTCGAACTGCATCTATACCTTCGACATTCATTTGAACTCATTATCATTCATGACTGATTTTCTTCACAAACTCATTATGAATGTCTTCTTTTGAGTGACCCCAAAACTAGCAGCAAGAGTGCCATGCCTACGAGTGCAACTTCATGATCCTCATACGGACTGTCCATTATCATCCTTTTGTTCATTTCTAGGTATTTGGAACTCGACTCCTCGAGGCTTCACTTTATCTACATAGCCTTCTATTGCCATGTTTCTTGAAATCTGCCCTTGCTCAACCTTTTGCACAGCCCTTTTTTATAGTGTTTCCCTTTATTTGTGCTTCATGCATTGTAAATGACTGCCCACTGATCTTTACTTGGTTTGACATCTTCAAAGTGGACTACCTTTATAGTCTGAAAACTGCCCTCTTATGCCTTGACTATTTTTTATATATTAATATTGTTGTCCTTTCATTTTGATGACTGTCTTAATGTTAATGTGACAGCGATATTGCAGCCTTTTCTCATGAATTTTCTTGTAAATATCACAGTGAAATTGTTGCTCTAAAACTATGAGAATTACTGCTCATGAAGACATCTTTATTGCAATTTTTTGGTCTAAAATTTCTACACCTTTTTGATTAAAATTGTTGCTCCAAAATCTGTCCTTATTGTTGCTCTTATTTGGACATTAATTTGCTGCTCATATGACAACGCATTGCTGCTCATTATGATATATTTTTTGTTCATAAATGATTTGTATTGCTGCTCATATTGACAGTATATTGCTGCTTATATTTCACTGTCATTTCTGCTCATTGTTATCTATATTTTCTGCTCATATTAACTATCATTTCTTGCTGCATCCTTTTTTCATCTATTGCTATTGTCATCTCATGAGTTTTGGAATCACAAACAAGGAAAAGGTTTAACTTCTTCATTAGTATATGAGCAACATAAAGCTTTGTGTTGTACTCCATAATTCTATTTTGACTATGCCCTCAAGAGGAAAAACTGTGCTAGTCATCATCAAAATGCTTTAATAGAGTCCAAGAAAAAGCATCCTCAAGAGAAGTTGAAGTTCCAAGGAGTTTTTCTATCCCAACATAAACCTTTTGACAAGCCTTCCCACAAAAGGTAGAATTGTCTAAAATAAAACATGACATTTGAATTCCTCTCTCTTCTAGACACTTCCTGTGATATGCATGCTCATGCTAGATATAACGTTGGGATATTGGCACAACTAATGTTGCTGCTGCAAACTTCTGAGAGTTTGAAAACATTATCTATGCCAAAAGCACCTCTCAAAACATCAAGATCATCAAATGTAGCACCTAAACTGCTTTCACTAAGACAGTCATCCTTGATCTTTACATCTACCCTTTGCATAGTGACTATCCATTATCCTTAAGGTTGTAATTCTTGACCTCTTTAGATAGTCTCCTAAGGGTTTTCTGATTTACATCTTTTCATCTCCCCAAAGCTTTAAACTCCTAACTATCTTTTGTATCAAAACCTATCTCAGGATTATATGGTTGCCATTGACCAAGACTTTGTCATATGAAGATTATAGAAAACACAAGAAAAAAAACTATACAGAGCAAGGCTACTCTTATTTGAGATTCTAGGATTGATCTTTTTATATTTGTTTTTTTGCAAGCTCTCGATCTCTAAATGCAATAACAGAGTAAAGCATCTAGAAGATCCTTCAAAACAATAAGATGAAAGCGTGAAATAAAAGAGGGTAACTTCAATCAAAAACTACCTCTTCATCACTCCACCTTTAACCTTCCTTGCTTAACCCTAAATCTGGAAGTAGCTATTGTTCTTGGACTCCAACACCACTTCTACTTCTACTTCTCAAACTTGCATGTTGATTTATCTTATGTCTTTATTTGCATGCCTTAATCTCTGCTTGTGGCTGCCATAGGAACCCTGCAACTATTGTGTAAGTGTTGTTTACTAGGTTTGAAAACCTAGTATTTCACCTTTTCAGCTTTACCATTTTCCGCTTTCTTTTTTTAGCACACACATCACACATAACATTGTATTGCATATAGGATTATAACATATACTAATATTTCTAACATATACTAATCCTTGATAAAAATTGCATTGTAGATAGGATTATAACATATACTTTAATATTGCGCACCAGTATACTAATCTGCCTTGACATTTCAACCTATGCACAGTGTTCTCCAATTCATGCCTTCATTCATACCTTTAAACCCTGAGCTAACGTTGGACTTATATGGGAATAGCATAGTTGTCGGGAGACGTAGGGTACTGGTACTGGTACAGGGATGGGGATGCCAATTAAATTAGGGTACATGAGTTAAATCAATAAGGAGACGACTATTTTATATGTAAATGATTCATACGAAATTTTGGGTACGAGGACTGGTACGTTGTCTATGTTCCCAAAATGGAGTTTCCTGACAACTATGGGGAATAGTATGATGTTTATCCACCTATGCTAATGGTGATATCTCCACTAGGTCGATGATAGTTCCTTCACCAAATTGATGCAACTTCACACATTTTTTTTTTCCTCTATAGGTATGCACTTTGCAATTCAATTTAAGATTGGTACCCCTCTAATTTTCTATGCAGCCCTTGGAAGATTAGATGCCTTATTTATTTATAAGTGCATCATACTAAAATCTAGGCCATTTCTTGTTCTAAATGGGTGGATAGATCCTGAGCATAGCTAATTAGAAATGGGTTTTCTCATTCACTTTTTTTTTTACAACATATCTATAAAGTATACCCTTCAACTTAAATAGAAAATTTTAGTGAGAATTCTTTAAATAGAAAGCAGTTGTTCTCTATTTCAATGATTGTATTGTGAGTTTTGTGTGTTGATATTGGTAGGTATCAAATTATATTTGTTATTACTTAGGATTTATATCTACATAGGAAATGTTTTCAAACTTGTTGAGCCATTAAAGCCATGAGATTTTGTTAGAGCTTGAAAAAGTCTGATAAAGTATTTCAAATTTTAGTTTCATTGATTTTGCTTATTCCTTTATTTGACTACTTTTAGTAGTTATCTTTCTCTACCCTTTAAAATCATCATACTAGATGAGGTAGATTCAATGATAGAAGATGCTTAGGTATACAATTTTCTTATATTTGTGCTATGAATGAAATTTATTAGTTTTATATTTTGTTTACCTTTATTGTGTGAAATATGTTTCCATAAAAAGTACCTACAATGAGTAGCATTTTGCTTACCAATTGATAGAATTCCTCCATGAAGACACACTCTAAAGTTACAATATTCTATTTCATTTGCAACTATGTTAGAAAGTATTATATTTGTACTTTTTTCCTTTTTGCTGTCTATATAGTGAAGAGGAAATTTGAATTTTCAGAAGTATAACTGTTATATCTAATTTTGATACATTCACTATATCTAGTGCCTAAGTTTAGGGTGCCATAGTTGGAAAAGGAAAAGAAAATGTTTGAATTTTATCCTTTGTATTATTTGACTTTTCTAGGTTTTTGATGTGTAAATTTTGAAACCTTATTTTTCAGGTTGTAGCTCCAAATTGGAGAAGTGAAAGGTGAATACTAGCGAGGAAGAGTTTGGAGGAGCCAAAACCAATAGCGGTGGGAAAACTGTGGATTTGTAAGGGGATTAAATGGGTCGAGCCCCTATAGGAGGTTGTTGCCCCTCCAAAAGGACTGCAGTTAAGGAAAGGGAAAACAATATAAATATATGAAAATAGGAGTATTTTGTTTATATAGTGTTTGTAAGTTGTACATTGTCACTGAGACATTGAATGTAACCAATGAGACTTAATGAAGTAAATTTTCAGAGTGGTTTTTTCTCCACTCATAAATATTGTGTTGTGGCTCCTCTTGATTTGTAATTTGTTTGTGTTTTTTTTTATCAATCATATTTATTCAAGTATTTTAGTCTTTATTTCATGGCGCTTCTTCAACATTTGAATATATATGATACTTGAATTTTATATGCATAAATTAGTGAGGATTAATTAAGTTAGATTTAATTTATAATGACTAAATATATGACTAAAGTATTGACTAAATACATGACTAAATACATAACTAAATATATGATTAAATAAATAACCAGTTAACAACTATCAATGACTAAATATATGACTAAATTAATGACTAAATATATGACTAAATAAATCACTACCATAACTAAATAAATGACCAGTTAACAACAATCAATGACTAAATTAACCACTAAATCAATAACTAAATCAATGACTAAATATATGACTAAATAAATGACTACCATGACTAAATAAATGACCAGTTAACAACTATCAATGACTAAATTAATGACTAAATATATGACTAAATTAATGAATAAATATATGACTAAATAAATGACTACCATGATTAAATAAATGACTAATTAACAACAATCAATGACTAAATTAACGACTAAATCAATGACCAAATCAATGACAAAAATAGTTTAGTCATAAATCTGGTCACGTTATAAATGACCGGCAATAAACTACTAATGGTCACATGACCAAAATTAGTCATTTATATGCAATTTTTAGTAGTTTATTTAGCCATATATTGTTGTTTTTGTACTAGTGAATGCTTATTGCCACTACCATTGACAAAATGGACATGACATGTAACATTGCATCTTAAACACCATGTGCAAGACCTCATTAATTATGGTCATCTATTCATCTGAGGTGTTAGTGATCAAGGCAATAAGTCAGTTTCCCTTCCTAACCAAAATTTGCAAATTTTTACCAACCCAATTCCCAAACATAATATTTCCTTTGTCAAAGCAAGCGGAACTACAAAGAATGATGTGATGACTATTCATATAGATGATGAAAACAATGATTCTATTATAAATAATGTTATCAATGTCAATCCTATAGATGAAATGGTAGAGATTATAGATGTCATTCCTCGTAAGGGACAACCTCAGAGTTCTCTTGACATTGCTTTCTCCTCTAAGGATATACTTAAACATTTTCTCGATGGTCCTCTTTACATAGCTGGTCGTATCTATGATAAGCCCACTAATGGGATATTAATAGATCCCACCTATGGAGAGAACGTGATCACTGAGGAATTTTTACTTTTGCATGAACTCAATCAAGATGAATATGATTGACCAAAATCATGGATCAAGACACATAATGGTTTTGCATGCCCTACAATAGGATCAATCACCTTACAATTATAGATAGGACCAAAAACATTGGATTTCACATTCTCCATCATCTCGTAGTCAAACTAATTTCGTGTGAATCTAGGCCATCTATGGCTTTGCTTCATGAAAGTCATCCCTTCGGTTGTGCATAAATGCTTAAAGTTTCCCTTTGACAATGGAATATTCACTATCCACCATAGTGGCTTTAATCCCTTGTCTTCTAAAGAAAACTTTTCCTTATATTCCTTTTGAATCAAACCCACGGAACCTATAAAACCTCAAGAAGACTTATTTTTATTGTCCTATCAAAAGTTCCAAGCAAAGAAGATAGCATAAATATCTCTCTGAAAGATGTCCCTATCCACCTCTGAAACTCCCATCTTGACGAAACTATGCTTGAACCTAAACAAGAACTAAACTGTAACCAAGACCAATCTAAAATTGAAATTTCACTTGCATCCTAAAAATAACCATGATACAATGAAACTAACCCTATCACACCTCCTAGAATAAAAAAAATTTACAAAGTCAAAGAGAAAGTGGTTGAACAATCTCCTATGGTTTCTTCCATTCCTCCCCTTAGGGAAGAAAAGAAGCCTACGATTGATCAACTTGATCTTACACAATTACAAATTGAAAACAAACCTAAAATAAATAGAGGTGCTAGGGAGTGTAGGCGTAGATGTCATGCCTTTTCTCGCAAGTTACATGAAGAATTAAACAAAGAAAACCAAGATCAAAACTTGACTGAAGCAATGCACGATGACCATCCTCCCCAGTTGAAACAAGATAATTCAATGCAACCTCCACAACAAGAGTTAAACTCTTCTATGGACATTATCCTTCGACCCCCTATTGTGATTAACTTAGATAATGATGATGAGGTTGCTAATTGATGAAGAGGTGCATAATGAATTGAATACATTGTTTTCCTCTTCCATGAGCTTAAATGACAAATCTTCTATAAAGAGTGTTGAACCTGGTGCTTCTCCTAGTTTAGCACATTATCTTGTCCCTTTGGCTAGTTGCTTGCCTTTGGTATACATAGAACGTGATTGGGAGGCATATGACTTGCTCATAGGTTGACTCACATTTGCCTCACTAGTCGTTTGCATTATTTCTTTTTCATTTTCTTTTGTGTGTGATTGCATGTGCATAATGTGATCCCCTGTAATGTTATTTTTGATTTTTTCACTCTTCATGAAATTCATCTATATTTACCTTCATTCTTCTTTATGTCATGTACCTCTTTTGCTTTTTTATCTTTATATCTCTTTCCTTTTCCTTTTAGGGATGACACAAGGTGTTGAGACACCCTATGTCTCTTCCATGATGACCCAAAAGGCTTTCTTTTTCTTTTTCCTTTTCATTTTTCTTTTCTCTTACCTTTTCCTTTTGGGGATGACGCAAGGTGTTGAGACACCCTATGTCTCTTCTATGTTGACCCAAAAGGATTTCTTTTTCTTTTACCTTTTCATTTTCTCTTTTGATTTACGTTTTCCTTTTGGGGATGACACAAGGCGTTGAGACATTTACGTTTCGTCCATGTTGACCCAAAAAAAATTCTTTGTCTTCACTCTCTTTGTGTCATTCTTCCAATTCTATGTGTATTTGGGCAATGATGACAGTTCCAAGCTCTCTAAAAAAATTCTAGCAAAGAACATGTTGACCCCAAATCCATACATCCCTTATGTATTTGGTGTTTTCATTTTTTGGGAAACCCCTTTCTTTTCCTTTTCTCTCTTGCATGACGTAGTTTTACTCAGAAACATATGACTTGGCATATGGCTTTCCAATTTGGCTCTCATGTCTTCCTTCTTTTTTGCATTTTCATTTGCTACTTTAAAGTAATTGCTCACAATACGGTGTTTAGAAATTCCTTTAAAGTGGGGGCATACATTGGCATTATTCTTTTGCATTTTTCTTTTTCTTAGTTCTTAGTGAAACTTTCTTACTTCATACAATGTGTTTTCCACTTTGTGGATGACATTGGGTATAATGTCCTTCAAAAGCCTGATCTCTCTTAGCATATTACATTCCCTAAGTTGAGAATTCTCTATTCTCTGATTGGTCCTCTCTTGGAGACATTAGGCACAATGTTCCCCAGGTTAAAGACCTCGCATGAACTAAGCAAGACTCCTTTGAACATTTCCTATTTTTTCACTTGTTGTTATATGGCCACCTTGCATAACACATCTTGTATGCCTATAGTGCCATCCTATTTGTTCATGAGCTCCAAGCATACGAAGTTTTGCTTGTCTCATGAAGCTCAAAAAATCATTTTTGTGTGGTGCCTTATTAAAGTTATGAGGAGGTATAACTTTGGTATGGTTGAGTGGGAAGCCCAGTCCGAGGAATTACTTTCACCATAGCCACTTGCATGTGTGTGAGTGCATACCAGCCATTAGTGTATGTTTCTCAACTTTTAGGACTTCTCACCCGACAGACATCCAGAAGTTTCCTCGCCTCATAGTGAGTATGTGTTTTCTTAAAAAATAGCCTAGATCTGATCCACATCATGATGGACAGATGGTTGAAGCTTGATCTGAATCTTTTATTCCCTCTTTTTCATCTTTGGCAGTGTATTCTTGGCCTTGTCATTGCTCTTTATATCACTTTCATGTGCGTTCCTTTGTGCTCATGTTAGTTTGTTTTGGGATATTGATCTTGGGGGCTTGATCACCCCTCTTGATCATTGTCATCTCATCTCGCTAGCATTGCTACACTGGAAACCATATTGATGTGTGTTTGTCTACTTTAGTCTGAGTTTGAAGCAGGTTCATCCTCTCACTAAAGTGGGGGCTAAATGGAGTCACCGAAAAAGTAACCCTTCTACATTTTCTAACTTATTTGGGCCCTCGTGATTTTCGAATAATGTTTCCCTGATTTAGTGTTGCAATGTGGATAACACATTCACATTAGGTCTTGGTCCCTTGTGAACTAGTGGAATTTGAATGGTGCTTTGTAAAAGTGTTGTGAAGTGTTGTAACACACTTTAACACTTTTATAGGGTTTTATCAAATAAGCTAAGCATAATAATTATAATCAACATTAATCTTGCCTTATTTGGAGTCTTGTAAAGTGTTGTAACACACTTTCAAATTCCTCTAGGATTTTCATTAATAATTGGGATTTCTTATGCTTTAATTATCCCTATTTTGCATCCACAAGCATCATTTAATGCATCTTTTCGAGGATAATCCCGACACCAATCAGTAACCAATCATAATTTAGGTGTTGCTAGCTTGTGTGGCCCAAATTTAGTGTCTAGGACTCATTCGCCACCTTGGGTGAATGAGTCCCACCTAGGTCCTTTTGGCCTCGATGCAGGTTTCACACATTTCTAAGCATTTTTCATTTTTGGTCCCATACATTATGTGTGATAAGAATCATTCACCGCCTTGGGTGAATGAGTCTCGTGTGACCAAAATTCAAATTTAATTCAAATTTCTGGTGGGATTTTATTCTCCAAGATCTGATGTCGGCTTGTATTGTTGTAATTTCTAGAATTCTTGCATAATTAAGTATAAATACAAGGTTATTTCACTCATATTCAACAACCTAGCATTCAAGAGAGTTTGCAAGAGCATTTGAGCATTCATAAGAGCATTCAAGGAATTTCAAGGGTAGATTATCAAGCATTTTAGAGCATTCCTCAAGTGCCAATCATCATGTCAAAGATTGCATTCTTCATGTTTGTTATTGTGCTAACATTTGTGATGTAGATTTCATGATCCAAGCAAGCATTACATTCAAGATCTATGTCATTCAAGAAAGAGTCATGAACCACATCCATTGCATCCATTTCAAGCATATTTGTAGCACCTTATTGCTAGGGTTTGGTGAGTTGCAACATTGTCTTTTGCTCATTCATCATTCTCCTTTCATATTTTCTTTCATTTCAAGGTTTAATTACCAACAAAGGCTTTGACCATGGAAAAACCCTATTCACTAACCCTCACAACATTTTTCCCTCTTCTTGTGTGTGATTTGTAGGGCTAGGTTGTAGATTTTCCAAGAAGCAAGGTTGAAGAAAAGCTTTCAAGTCCTCAAAATCCCTAAAGTTGTCATCAAACCTTGGAGAAGGTATACAAGTGGAAAATTGTAGTTTTGAATCCCGAAACTAGTCAGAAAGAGCAAAGAAAGCTGAGAGGCACAAAATCTAGTTCAGAACTTCTAAGAAAGTAGAAGTGGACTAATTTTCCACTATTGGTAAATGATTCCCACTATATAGGCCTTATAGATATTTTTATAAATTTTGATACCCTTTTAGCTAAAACCTGTATCTGCACATTTTCCTGAAAACTAGACTAATTTTCATAGCATAGAAAATGAGTCCCAGTTAGCAGTGACAACAAAATTTCTAGAATTCCAGACCTCCATTCTACCTTCTTCAGTCTCTCAAGTGCACACTTTCACTTTCATAATCTTCTGTTGCATTTTGTTTACTTTTCTAGGTCATTTAGAGTTAGTTTGCATTCAATTAGGGTTTTACATTTCATCCTTCATTGCATTGATTTTCCAAGTTTACACTTGGTGGTGAATCCCTCATTAGCTGTCATTCATACTCTAGGATAGCCCTATTGCAATATTTAAATCTCCTTTGCATTGAGATCTCTAGGGTTATGCTTGAGTGGAATCTCTTTGAAATTAGTTGTGAATACATTATATATCCTAATCCACCATTCCCCATAGTTATTTTCATAGGTTCCACACCCATATCAAATGAAGAGCACAAATCATTTGTATCACATGTAGCATCACACAACAATGGCTTTGACCTCAAACACTCAATTTATTTCTCCAACAACTTTAGCTTTCCTTCCAGATCTTCATTCTTTTTCTTGACCTCATCAAATAACTTCAATCTGCCTTCTACCTCTTCATTTTTATTTTTCACCTTTTCTAATTATTTTTCCAAATTCTCATTCCCACATAAATAATCACATCTTTATTTCCCAAAACTTGGCATCTTTTCTATCAATTCTGAGTTACACTTTTTTTGCTTCATCAATTCTTTTATCAAACCATTTTTCTCACACATTAAATTTGAAGTTTCTTTCTTAGCCTTCTTACCAATCTTTCCCATTGAAACTAAAAATTTAAACTCTCCTTACCTTTTATACTCGACTATGATTTTCTTCTCTAGCTATGATTAATCCTTTAGATTCCTCTGCAACAAAACTGAAATATGGACACATTAAAACTATGGCTCCTCTAGCATCAAATTTATTTGATTTATTTAGCATCCCACAATTTGTATGCAGCCCCTTCAAAACAACTACATTATATATTTTAACACCAACATCCTAAATTTCTTGTCTTATCCTTTAGAAAAATTTCTTACACATAACCATTGCACACCTTCTAGTTTTGACTGGCTTCATTTTTGAGGCAGAAAATTCTCTCTTACACTAGATCACACAATCCTTATTTAGCGACCTATTTTGATTTTATTTTTTCTCTCTTCTACTCACCAATGATATACTTTTCTTACACATAAGAAAAATTTTTCTAACTCTTTTCTCAGACTTCCAACTCCCAGAAAACAATGACTTAGATCTGCAACCTCTTGTTTTGGTGTTAACTTATAAACAGTTGCACTCCTTCATTAATAGAAGCTTCCTTTTAAAAAACTCCAATCTCGATTAAAAAAGGCTCCTTATAGCAGCAACAATATTCCAATCTCTGAGTAAAATAGAAAACATGATCTCCTTCAGCAATTGTTGGCTTTAAAATTTCAAACAATTTCCAATAGGTTGCAAACACCTCCCAATTGATGGCATCTTCCTCCTTGTTGGGCGATAGAGATTAACTTTGACTTTGGGTAATTTCAGTCTCTTTTCCAATGGCCTTCATTCTTTAAACCAGCGACTTCATTTCACCTTTTCTCTCTTACAAAAACCACGATTTACAACTCCAAATCTCCTTTATTGATCTGTGGTTCCTAAAATCTTCATTTTGCATCTTCCACACTCATTCCTTAAGGCTTCAAACATAAACACTGGTGAATTATTTTCTATGCAGCGACAAAATTCAAAAATTATGCAAACACATTTAATAACAGCACTCCCATGATTTATTTAATTTCTTTTGTAATCTCCAAGCAAACACGAGACAAGGCTCTAATACCAATTGTAAAATATTAATCCCAAGATAATACAACCACCATTGACATGAACAACAAATATAAAACACAAAAGCAAAGAACAAAGAAAAGAATTATTTTACATAAACACAGGGCCTCAACTTTTATTCCTCTGATAATTGAATTCATTACATATGACCTCTCTTTATAAAATTTTTGCATTTCCAATACTAAATATAGTTCATGCATGCATGCATTGAACTAAAATAGCTTGTATAAAAATAAGACTGCACATGATAGCTACAATCAACATGCACTTACAAATAGTTATTAAAATCAAATGTTTGCTAATTACACTACATGGTGATGAGGCTCATGCATCACTTCCCAACACATATGGGTAGTGAGGTTGTTGCTTGGTGTTCCGTTGAGTGCATAGTTTTTCTTTGAGTTTCTTCTAGATGGGTTTGAAGAGTGAGTGAAGGCCAAAAATTAGGGATTGGTAATTAAAAAATGGACGCCTCAGCATGTGATTCTATCCCATCCTTCCATAGTGATGGAGCTTCCAAAATTCTAAGGAATTTTAAGTACCCCATGGGTTTAGTTTGCATTTTAAAACCCTTGTCCCCATATGTGAGTATGTTTTTTCTTTTGAAATCCTTCGAGTCTTTTAATGGCACGTTGACCCGTCCTACCAGTTTCCATCTCCTTAAGTCATTACTTGGGCCATTGTGTATGTTTGACTATTGGCCCCTCTAGTCTAGGGCATCGGTCACCTAGTTGGTCGTCAATTTTAATTGTTTCGTAAATTAGGGTGTTAATTTTTCCCCCAAAATGACTTGATCTTAGGTCATTCGTCTGCAAGGGTCAAATCACTGTCGGCCTAGTATTGGACCCTTCTTTAATGCTGACCTTACCATGTATGCAAGTTTAGTGATTCAAGACTGTGGGAAGAGATCCTAACCATACCCCGCTAGCTCATGGATGAAAACTGCTAGTCAGTTATGTAGTACGAGGACAAAGAGATGATGACACGTGTCCTCATACAAACATGGGGCCCATTCTCCACTATCTAGCTCATTTCCCATGGTTCTAAACTGATGACCGAGACTGAATGACAGTGGATAGCCACCACTGTTCCCCATTGGCTCATGAGAAAAAGATGAAGGCACATTAAAGGTTGCAAGATCAGTGAGATCCCGACATGTGGATCAATCCACCCAGTCTGTGAGTAAGATAAAGCTTTTTGATAGATGAATTTCCATCTGAGGTGGGTTAACACCATTGGCTGAAGACAAATCAATGATGCTCTACTGTATTTCAAACCTGGTCATCCCAAAGTGAGCCATTTGATCTGCCATCTCATCATGAGATCAATGACGCACATTCAAAGTTGATAAATTGGCACATGATAGCCATTTAATTCTGCAACCATTGGGCATTAATGATCTATTCTTTCCAAGAGTGATCAAGTTGATCTTCGTGCATGTGGAAACTTAATTGTTGGCAATCATGAAGTATGATATGTAGATTTCCATGCATTTGGGAATTAAACGGTGACAATACGCATGCCAACGAATTGTCTAATTTGCGCACATTCTTCATTAAACATTGATGATCGCTATCATCACATTGTTCAATAAATAGAAGTGGCGAGTTGCTATTTTCACCATAGCAACTAGTTATCAAGTCTTTGCTTTTGTGCAGAGAGCCGAGGTTACAAGTGTAGATTTTCTAGAGGCAGAATGAGCAAGCCTAGTGCTTCATCAATTTCGATATGGAGGTCTTCTCGGCTAAATTCATAGAGGTCCCATGATGAAGACCTCGAGCAAGGACAATGCACTCATGAGGATCCCTTGGGCAAGGGATTTATACCTGTTGCTACCAGATATAGCTATCGTCTTAAAGGCCAGGTCGAGAGCTCGAAGGTGGTGGGAGCAAGAGGAGAAGAAACCATTGGGCCCTCTAGAAAAATTCAATGGAAGATTTGATATGGTTGTGGATCCTTTGGACAACAAAACTCACCCATTACCATCATAGAGATCTCATCATAAACCAAAATAGAGATGGATCCAGCTACCATCAGTATCTCAAGACCCTGGGTCAAGCTCCATCCCTTGGACCTGAGGTGTTTTCTGTTCAACCTTTAGTGGTTAGGACTCCTAAAAGGCGTGATGGTGTTGTGCTAAAGCAATTCAAAGATGAGGAAGGAGTTGAAGTTTCATCTCCAACCCTCGCTACGGCACAAAGTGGGTGTGTGTATCATGGTGTGTTTGTTGCTGGTGGAAAGTCTTCTAGTTGATGGAAAGGTGGTGGTGAAGTGAATTTTTTTTGTTGATTGATAATTTCTATGGTGGTTTCTTTCTCTTTGCATGTGTGGCTACTTTTCAAGGTGTTGGATGCTAACTGTGTGCCCTCGTGGTAGTCTGAACATCGGTCTTGCTGCTTACATGGCAATCAAGGGAATTTTTGTGGTACTTTATTCCTCCTCATGGCATCTGTTACAAGTATGGTTTCCCTGTTTCAATAGAATTATCATATGGGGAATTTTGAAATGCAATTAAAATTTGATGTGAAATGAAATTTTGTAATATAACTACATTTCAAGCCGAAACCTTATTGGATCCCTTATTCTATAAAAGGGAATTTAGGGCTTGTTTTCAGGGGTTCTAACTTTTTGAGTCTTCAAGTCTAATATGTAAAAGGGTAAAAAATAGAAGAATACCTGAAAATAGGGTAGTGGAATTGTCTTGGTTTTGAACTCTGCATATGAAAATATTAATGAGTTTTTTAGAAATTACTGATATCGAAGCCAATTTTAGGCGTAATCCATCTACTCTTCTTTGTAAACCATTTTGCATGTTTTGAATATAATATCAAGTGTATTTTGTTCATCCTTGAATGTTTCATTTGAATGCATGCCTTTGTTTTTTATTTGGTTCAATGAATCAACTAAATGTTTAAATGAGGCCATCAACTTGTTATGATTTACTGAGAATTTGTTAATAAGTGATGTATTATGTGTAGAGAGTTTTCATAATGCAAGTCCTTATGGAAATAGTCCATCATTATCAGATTTAAAGAATTTATGCATGACAGGTTGTAAGATGCATGACTCCATTGCCCAATTGATGAAGACACTAGTCTATTTGTCATGGTATTTTTCGTTTGAGTGATAATAACATATTGGACTATAAATTTAGGGTTAGAATACAAATCTTTTAAAACTTATCTACAATAAAGCATGTAAGTGAGATATCATCCCTGTTCATAGTAAATTGATGGATATTTACTTGAAGATTAGCCAATATTTGAGCAAATTATGTTGTTTACCCCTTATAGGAACTGATCTGTGATTTGCTATGTCAGTTATTGAGGTAGTCAAATGAAATTTTTAAAAGCAACACCCTCCTAGGTCCCATGGAGCCTAAAGTGTAGAAGATTTTAGTCTTTGACTAGGTCTTGTTAGTTGGCCATTCACTTTAAGGGTCTTGAATATAGGAGTTGGATACTCTTTAGAGATTCCTTAGGTGTACTGGGAAAAACACCATCACATAGTAGGATTTCTAAGCCACTGTGGATGGAACTCGATAATGGAGAGTCTAAGCCAAGGCATTCCCATCATTGGATGGCCCATCATAGGAGAACAATCTTTCAAGTCAAAGCTTCTTGAGGAGGAGGTAGGCATGTGTGTAGAGATGTGCAAAGGAAATGAGGTAGAATTGAGGAAGGAGAAGGTGGAGAGGATGGTGAAGATGTTGATGTTGGAAGAGAAAGGAGGTCAGATGAAAGAAAGAGTTGTGGCCATAAGAAATGCTTCCAAAAAAGTAGTAATGGACAGTGGAGATGGAATCGAGAAAGGCTCATCCATTTGTGATGTTGACAACATCATACAAAATATTGTTACCACTTCTCACTGGTCTCAATCCTTGTAAGACCTAATAAGCATTCAAACTAATTTTCATGTTTAATTTGTTCATGGACTTTGAATAGCTCAGCATTTGAGATCAAATGATGTGATTGTTGAGTGAGATCTATTTTCAATTAATTAAATAAAATTCATATATATATATATATATATATAATTTATTTTGTAGGTAGTAAAAGAAGCATCCATTAAATCTATATTTTGGGTTTGTTAGTGTTCCCCACTTTAACTTAAAAATATGTCTTTCTAAATGATCTTTTTGGAATTTTGTTTAAATGTCAAATTTTCTTAAATAATCAAAGTTTTTTTTTTAATAATACTTATCATCTAATATTTGAAATAATCTTAAGAAAAGTTTTCAAAACTATATGACATCTTGCTAAATATTAGAATTTATGTATTATAATATGTGTTTCATTTCATCATTGTTTAATGTACACTTAGTTCTAAACTACTATTAAAGTATCCATTTGTTTTCCACTAAAGGTGTCATACATCATGCTTTGTTTTACAACTCTATATAGGTTTTCGATCCCAAGATGTTGATTTCTTTACTCTAGTCCACATTTTGGGGAATATCAATAGTAGCAATTGATTCCTATCCCTAGTGCATGCCTACTCTTTTGATTTCTTTTGCAATGAAATATATTTCTAATCACAATGGAGTAGTCAATCATTTTTTGCAACCACTCATGATTATGGAGTTGGTTATAGAGCTTGCTTGTACATTTAATGGTTAGCATGATTATTTTTGAAGTTTATAATGATGGGCTTGTTCTATGTTTTTGGTTATGATTAACTTTTTTGGTTTACAATTTATAGGATAATTTTGTTACCAATGATGGTATACCCCATTTTTGTAGAGATCTATAATCTTGGAAACATTTGGTCTAAAAGGAAACACCCATGCAAAGATGTGGAGCATGTATAAATTCATCCCTATGTGTCACTAAATTCATTTAGTTTACTCTCAAATTTGTGTCTCTTCATTATTAGAGGCATGATATTTGGGTGTTCTTAAGAGGAAAATGGGGATTCATCTTAAGAATATCAATAATCCCATATACAACAAGTAATATTTTCCTTGATTCTCTTTAATTGATGCCTTAAATTTTTTATTGGTAGGAGTTATTATAATCATGTGGAAATAATTTCTTAAATAAATATTTTGACTTGTAGACAATGGACTACTAGCAAAATTCATTAGTGTCCCATAATAATTTTAGTATATAAATTGTACGATGATATTTTTAGGTGACTAATATAAACATATAAAGGATCTATGACTTATGATATATTTGGGTGATAGTTCTTTGCTAGCAACATACTTAGAAGAAATAATATATAATCTTTGTGGTTTCTTCAGTTTTTTGGGTCAAACAATCAATCCCCACTATTTCATGCATGTAATCTTGAATCTATGCTTTGCTAAAAGATAACATAATTTTAAATAGGACCAAAAATGGGGAAAAATTAAAATAAAAGGTAGAGTATAGAAATAAATGATAGGAAAGGGAATTTGGAGCTACAAATAGATTGTAGGATGAATCTATAGGAGACTTAGTTTAGATGCCAACACATCCACTCTATTTTCTAGGATTCACACTATCATCCTAGATCTATGCCAGTGTTTAGGAACATTATAAAAATAAGGTTTTAGTGTATATCTTAAAATATCCTACACATGAGATCCCAATATACATAAAATAGAATATAGAAATGCTACAAAGATTGGAGAAAATAACATAATATAATCTAATATCTATGCAAATAAGGAAGTGAAGAATCTAATATCAATGCAAACAAGGATGTAAAGAATAAACCATAATATAAGTAAGTAGAATAGATATCATTAGATATGGAGAATATGAAATCTCTACAATGAGTTCAATCTTCAAATGCACTTGTAAGCTAGGTCTAGAAAAATATGGGTGACTAGACTTAGGAGCTTTTTAAAGTAGTTAAGCCTCTATTTTAGTCTTTCCACCTTGATGGGTTGTCAAATGATATGAGAAATATCGTATTCACTAGCTTGTCAAGAAATAAACACTACAACAATTGTATTGTTATATGATGGAAACTTGCAGTGTGATCTCACAAAACTGGTTTACAATTCTGTTGAGGAAGGAAATTTGCAAAAAAATGCCCCCATGAAGAAAATTTTGGGTTTTGGAGGGTTTGCACGAAGGGGAGGTTCTCTCTAACACAAAAGGGGTTGACTCGAACTCCCCTTCGACCGAACCCTCTTCAATGATGAAACCCACTTTTTGCACATTTTCTAGATTAGAAATAAGTGAAAATTTTGAAAAAAGGGGGCTTCACTCGAACCCCCCTTCACTCGAAAGGTCAAGGGGGGTTCACTTGAAGGGGGGTTCAAGCGAAACCACCTTTTTTGCCCTTCTCCCCTTCTTCAACCAAATTTCTACAAAAAATTTCCTTTCGAAGCTCGAGTTGAGAATGAAAATGGGGGAAACTTCATAGACCCCACTAGATGATAGTAGTCCTTAGAATGAGCTATCCATCAAATATAATTTTAATATATTTTGGTTTTATTTTTATTTTTTTTAGTTTAATTAAGCATAGGCTTTTCACCGAAAATCAAGCTCTCTATTCTGCACATGTAGAAAAATAGTATATTATCAAAAAAAGAAAAGAAAAAAATGTTTAGGCTAGGTATTGATGTCCTTGATCCAGTAAAAAAAAATTAATTTCAATACATACAAAAAATTTATGTTGTTTGTGGTCCGCTTATGTCTGAATTGTAATTGGTTTGACTTCAAAACTTGATTAAGAAAAAAATATTCAATAAAACACTATGAAACCAAATGAACTTGTTAGAAATCATAGTTACAAAGCTAAATTCAAAAAAATAAAAAAATAATCCTTCATAGAAAAATGTTATGTTGTTTACGGTGAGCATCATTCTTTAAAAATGGTGTTTCCTAATAAAAACTAGTTTTTGAAGGAGATGGAAAAAGAAATGCAATCTGATTCAAACAATTTTTATTTTTAAAAAAAAAAAATCTACAGACAAAATGTCACAAATCACTAGTTCGCACAATGATCTTCAAATTCCTCATGGTTTAGCAGCTATAGGTACCTCAAAGTGAAGATTTAGTAGAAAAAAATTCAGTTCAATGTCCAATTTGGCCAAAAATTGTAAACCAGTATTTTGGGATTGCCTTGCCTAGATGAGCATGTATTTGCACTAATGTCCAAATATATTGCGCCTACAAACTTCAAAAAAGTTGAAATATAACATCACAAGGACATAAACAATATAAAAAATATTAGAAAACTATGACACACAAGAATATAAAACCAAGTTGATATTGGGAGTAGGGTAGATGCTAAGGATATGCTAAATGGACCCTAAAAATATGTTAAGGTAGTTAGACAGTAAAATTAGGATAATTTTTAGCATCAAAATTACAAAGTGTAAAATTTCAACCTTACACTCAGATCAATTTATTGCAAACAATTTTTTTAAGTTTGTTGGATTCTTATTAGGTGCTTTTCTATATCAACATTTGCTATATTTTTTAGCAGAATGTCTTCTTGATCAATGGTAACTTCTTTTCATTTTTTTTTGAAATGTTCTCTTAACAAGTTTCTCAAAAAGGTGACATTTCTTTTGTTTATTTCCATTCCTCTTCATTTCTAGCTCTTCTTCCAAATTCTATTCAAAATTTGTGATTGTGGCATATTCTCTTTGTGTTGCTAAAGTCTATACTCTTTAGTTGAGTTGTGAATATTAGATTTATGCAAGATTTTAGAATGGGATTTCCACTTTATTTGACAAATAATATTAAAATTCCTTACCCATATTTACTTTCACATTTCTTATTTGTTTGTTGGCATCATTGAATATCCCATTGCATATTTCATTCCTAGTTACATACACATTAGGATAATGAATTTGATAAAATCATTACTACTGTAATATTTTATATTTGTACTTATCAAGCATTTTTTTAGTTCTACACATGTGTAGGATATGATTACACACTTATCTCAAACCTATTCTCTATTGACTACCTACCTTAGGAGTTTATGGTGAACTCCTTAATACCCTAAGATCACCTGCAAGACAACAATAACTTCCACAAGAGAGAAATGGAAGAAATATCATGTTATGATTGTGGAAGCAAGATTTCCAAATTGAATTTTATAATGTACATATGATTCCTTTCTTATAAACTAAAAATGTAAGATATGATTATTAAAGATCTTTCCATATGTCTTAATCTCGTATAATGAGACAACTACCTCAACAAATATAAAATGACTTAAGACACAAGAATTAAATTCCAAAAGATAAGATAAGATCTAGTGTAACTAACACTAACTGGAAGGATTCCCTCCTAGGGCCTAAGTGGGCTTAACATGTAAATAGGAACTAGATAGGTAAAACGCCTATTTACACCAACACCTACAAAAATTGAAAGGCCAAAATAGGATCTTAAACATTTTGGTGATTTTCTAGCACAAAGGTTTCATATTTCTTCTCTCAAATTACATTTATACATTTAAATTAGTTTATTTCCATATTTTTTCATTCATTTTTTAGAATCTTTTTTTTTGTATATTTTTATTTTGTTCAATCCTATTTTTGGTCAAGTGCAGGTTATTTATATTTTTATAAATTGCTCACTCTCTGTGTAGACTATATACAATTATATGTATAATGGACCACAACACAATTAGACATTACTACACTTACATTTTCATCCACATTAGCCCTTACCATTTCTCATTCCATATTATAATATTGTTTAGGTTCTCATCTCTCAAGTTATTTATCAAGTTATCTCTATGCAATCTCTATTTTCCCAAATTTTATTGTTAAAAAAAGGGATAATACATAATTTATATAGGTGAAATTCATTTTTATAGGATCAAGTATATTATTGATGTATCTAGATTAGATTGTGTGATTTTGTATATTGACTTTATCTATATTCTTTTAAGTTGAAACTTAAAGAACTTGAAAGGATGAACTAAAGTATTTTTCACCTTTTGTTAGGGGTTTCAAATATCCTTGAAAGATAAATCTTTATTAGGAAGATAGCTTCCATGAAATTAGATCATATAAATAAATATTGGTGAATGGAAGTATCTATATTTATCTATTTTGTTTCAAGAAGTAGAGGCCCACCCATAGCAATAAGATGATTAAATTTAATTCACCTTATTACCATGAGGTTCTAGGTACATGTAAAAATTTGGGGAGAAAAAAATTAGCTATAATTTCATAATTATTGTAAACATGCTTGCATTTTAGATAGAATAATGCACATGTTATGGCTCATATGTGTTTTCATCATATGTGCACTTCATAAAATACACTTTTTAGTTTTCACCAATTAACCCTGAGGATTGGAAAAAACTTTAATTTACCAATTATAAGATTTGAAAAATCAATTTGAGTTCCCAAAAAAATGTTTTATAAAAGACATTCATATAAAAAAACAAATACCATGAATGTTATTTATTAGGTTCACATATTTGAGGATAAAGCTCTAAAAAAACACCACTACAACCTACATCTCTATGTTAGCTTTCTAATCATGTATTTTTTTCTTAAATTTGAAAATGTTAAGGTATTTATTTCTAATTGGTCTTTGTAAAGTCTTCATTTTCTACACAAAATATGTATTTTTTTTAATACATAATTTTTATTGGCTCATTGAAATATTATAAACTTATATTTTCACATTTTATGTTTCAATTTATACACATTTATAAAATGTTAATTTTGATTATTTTTCTCAAAATAAAGGGAACCATGATTAGTTTTATGTTTTTCAAGATGTGTCCAATTTGAAAATTAGTAAAAAAACTATGTTCATTAAAAAATTAGGAAAAATATACATTTACTAACAAATGATCTTAGATAAATTTCCACTAAATAAACTCATAAAATAATTAGTATAACTCAAAAAAGTGGGGAACACATGTGACACTATGCCATATTTTTGGGAAAAAAATAAGGCTACTTTGTGTGGCCTTAAAATTTGAGCCTCTTGATCTCCACCATTTTAAAAAATATTCTAGTGAACCATAGATTTTTGGGTAGGGCTTATAGGCTACTCTTGCACTCTTCGGATGTTTCACCTAAAAGGAGAGAGATAAACCCTACATAAAGGAATCTACGCTAGGTTCACTCAAATTATGCAATGTATGATGTAATTAAGATTAGATGAGATGATCTAAATTCAATTGGATGATCTATTTGACTGATTATGTATGCAAAACTTAAGAATTACGCAATGTTGAAAAACATAATGTGATGTGCAAACATGAACTAAGAATGAATAAATGCAAAACAAAAAAGGAAAAAGGTTGATTTAGAGTGCACCAAGGCAGAGAATGGAGAATCTGGAAGCTTCTGAATGTTGACTGAGATCACTGAAAAATCACCAATGGGACTCATTCGCCACTGATGGTGAATCAAACCTGCTTCTGATGAAAACTGTTGGAAACTAGTTTCTGAGTGTTAGGATCTGGAAAAATCTAAATTTCCAGCCTTATGGTGGGACTCATTCGCCACTGATGGTGAATTAATCCACTCCCAAAATTCTGAGAAATCAGGGACCAATTCTATAGCACCAGATCTAAGGTTGTCTGCTTGTCGGTTTACCGAGGTCAAATCTGCAGAAAACGGATAGAATGTCTTCTCCAATCTTGAAATAGGATGTAGTTGACTTTAGACACTTTGTTGACTTCTTGTCCACTTTTCAACACCTAAATGCTTGTCAAATTTGCATACACAATTCTACAAACACTCATGCAAAAGGGGAAAAATGGTTAAGGTTTAGGTTATAGGGATTTTCCTTAGGAAAATCCCACTTTGGTAATCAAACCCTTAATGAAAATAATGAAATTCAAGAGAATGATAAACAAATAACATGCAAATTCTATCAACTTACCAAACCCTTGTTAAAGAAAATCTAAAGATATAACAATGGCTTCTCTTGAATGCTTGATTGATGCTTGATTATAGGATGCAAAGTGCTCAAATGCTTTAATGAATGAAAAGATTGCTTGAATGAATTAGGAGATGTAAAATGAGGAGAAAAACACATATTTATACACACTTGTGCCTTAGTAACTAGATGATACCTCATCATAGGCTGGCATAAGGTATTTTTAAATAGAAACTCGAAAGACAATTTAAAATATTTTGAATTTTGTGCCAAGAGGGACTCATTCACCTCCCATGGAAAATGGGTCCCACCTTGGACTTGAAAGTGGGTGTCGGGAATTATCTTGCATTTAATGTTGTTTGTCTGGTTTACATTCAAAAACACACTTAATTAAGCCTTATAAGGGCATAAAGGGGTCAAATAAAGCATAAGAAAGGTGTAAATAGTGAAATTATGCCTAGAAAAGCATGAAATCTTATTGCAAGACTTTACAATACTTCAAAATAGGACTTGAGAAGTGATGAAAAGGTGATTTTTAAGTGAATTGTAATGAATAGAGTCTAGAAAAGTGGAGAAATTTTTTACAACACTTCACAACACCTTCACAAGATGCCATAATTTGAATTTTAAGGACCTAATGTGAATGTTTAAGCCACATTGCATCAATAAATTAGAGAAAAATGGACCAAGCATCGTGAATAAAGGCCTAAAAGACCATGAAAATGACAAGGGGCCATTTTTTTATGACACATTTAGCCCCCACTTTAGTGAGAGGATGAACTTGCTTCAAACTCACACTAAAGTAGCCATGCATATCGAGAGAGAGGTCACAATGCACTTATGTTAGCAAGATCGAATGACAATGATCAAGAGGGATGATCAATCCCCCAGGATGAAGATCCCATGGCAAGATAAACATAAGAACAAAGGAACACACAAGTGAGAAAGAAAGAGAAGAAAAGGGAGAATTGGATTGAGCTTCAATCGTCTGTCCAACTAGTTGTGGATTAGATCTAGGTTGTTTGTGAGAGAAAGAGAATGCATACTCACTTTGGGGCGAGAGACCTCATGGTGGTCCATCAGGTGAGAAAACCCAAAAAGGTGAAGTACATACGCTAGTTGGTATGCACGAACAAACACAAAGGTGGCTATGGGGAAAGTTGTGCCACTGAGTGGGCTTCCCGCTCAACCATATCAAAGTTATACCTTCTAATAACTTTAACAAGGCACCACAAAGGAAAATTTCAGTTCATGCTTCACGAGACAAGCAAAGCTTCATATGGTTAGAACTCATGAACAAAGAGCAAGGTACTAAAGGCATGCAAGTTGCGTTATGCAAGGTGGAAAAAATGTAAAGTGTAAAATGTAAAAATGCAAAATGTAAAATGTAAAAGATGTTCAAAGGAGTCTTGTTAAGTTCATGCAAGGTCTGTCACCTAGGGAACATTGTGTCTAATGTCTCCAAGAGAGGACCAATCAAAGAATATAATATTCACAACTTAGGGGATGCAGTGCATCACATTAGGCCACTAAGAGGAATGTAATATGCTAAGATAGATCACACTTATGAAGGACATCACACCCAATGTCATCCACAAAGTGACGAACACATCATATGAAGTGACAAGGCTGCACTAAGAACCAAGAATGCAAATGTATGCCCACCACTTTAAAGGAATTGTTTCACATCATTCTGTGAGCAATTAATTTAAAGTAGCGAAGGAAAGAAAATTAAAAAAGGAAAACAAAGACATGAGAGCCAACTCGGAAAGCCCCTATGCCAAGTCATATGTTTCTAAGTTAGGTTGTGTCATGTAAATGAAAAAGGTAACAAAAGGAACTAGGAGGTTTCCCCCTAGAAAGGAACACACCAAACACATAAGGGATCTATGGGTTTGGGGTCATTATGTTCATTGCTGCAATTTTTTTATGAAAGAGCTCAGAACTGTCATCATTCCGCCAAGCACATAGAACTAGAAGAATGATACAAAGAGAGAAAAAACAAAAGGAAAAAAAAGTCCATTTTGGGTCAACATGGAAGAGACATTATGAACTCAATGCTTTGCATCATCCCCAAAAGGGAAACACAAGAAAAAAAGAAAATGAAAAGACAAAAGCAAAGGAAAAGCTTTTGGGTCAACATGAAGGAGACATTTTGGTCTTGATAACTTGCATCATCCCCAAAAGAAAAACACAAGACAAAGTAAAAAGGAAAAGGGACCTGTTGGGTCAACATGGAAGAGACATAGGGCATCTCTATGCTTTGCATCATTCCCAAAAGGAAAACACAAAAGAAAAACTGAAAAGGCAATGCACGACATATAGAAGAATAGAGGTACAAATAGAAGAAGTATACAAAGAACATCAAACACACGATACGGGGGAACACGATACACACATACATGAAAAATGGAAAGGGGTGAGTAATACAAATGTAAGTCAACCATTAACTAAGTTATTGATTTCTTAATCTTAAGTAATATAAGCAGAAAATGAATAACATAGTTAAGAGACAAAGGCAAGTGCATTACAATGACAATGCTAACAACTTATTGCCCCCCACAAAGTGTAAAGCAAGAATGAGCCGAGGTGGGTGACGTGAAAAGATCATGCAATAGTGAGAATAGAAAATTCTACAACTATGGCATGATAAAAGGATTTTTTTTTAAGGAATAATGGGAAAGCACTCAGTATTAGTGAAGTGATACTTGTTCAATATGTCATTCAATGTTCGACATTCTTCAGTTTGATGTCCAAGAACATGATGATATTTTCAAAATGGTATGTTAGAATCTTTATGATAAATGACCAACCTATTCATAGGTGGCAAAAGTATAAGACCTTTGTTTAAAAGCAGTTGAAGTCTCCTTTCACACTCAGGTGGAGGATGAGTAGGAAACTTGAGTTTTTTTAGTTTATAAGGTCGTTTTCATTTGCTAGATTCTCCTTTTTCATGAACAAAAGGAGGAAGAGGACCCATGGGGATCCTAGAATCCTTGTCATTATAATCATGTAAAGGTTGTTCACATGGAAGGAGAATGTTCAAGTTAGGAGGAGAATCAAAGATCATAGTACCATCATCTCGAAGTCTCCAATATTCAAAAGGAGGCTTATTAGGATGAGGAGGATCTTGATATCCTAATCCTGTGGTGTTTTCTTTTGTTGTTTTTATGTTCAAGAAGTTGGTGAATTTCATTCTCATGTGTTGTGTCACAGCCTTGTTTGCTTAAGATAGTAAAGCCTTTTCCATATGTTTCTTCAAGGTTAAAGGGATTTTCATGACTTTGTGATCATAAAATGGCTGAGGATGTGTTGGTTGAGAGGAACTAGGTCCACTTGGTGGAGGGATCTAAGAGCCTTCTTGAGTTTCAGGATGTAGGTATCCAAAGTGATCAAGAGGTGCAACAGTAGGAAGATTTGGTGGTTTCATTGATGGGTAAAAGGTTGCATTGGCTTCGAGGTTATCAAGATATTCATTTAAGAAATTGTTCATGCTAGCATCATATTCTCTAATGATGTCAACATTACAAGGAGGAAAATCATGAGGAGTTGAAGGAGCATGTGGAATCTCAAGGTCATTAGGATCACAACCAAATGCACAATTGGACATGTCTACCAAGGATTTTAATGAATTCCAAAACTTATGAAAAGAAAATGCCATGATGATAATGAATGCAAATAAACTAAAATGCAAGAAATAGAAGCATACAAAGAATCTAGAAAGTAAAAAAAAAAGCAATTAGAAAAAATAGAAATGCAAGAAATACCCAGAAAATGCCTGAAAGTGCAAGATGAAATGTACAGGTGCACCGATTTGCCTAGGGTGGCGAATGAGTCCAACTATGAGATTTCTTTTTCTTTTTCATAAAATTTAAAGTGACTTTAATGCATTTAAGATGCCAATGAAGAAGGTAGATGAAGACTTTCAGTTTTTTCAATGATATGTTATGCAAAAATGAAATCTAAATGAGTCTTTCACTAAAGTAAGTTTATAAACCCTTGGATGTAAAAACAAATAATACCCTAATTGAATGTTGATGCAAATGAAGTCTAGGATGCAAGATGCAATTGAAATCAGAAATGTAAAGTGCTCAATATGCATGTTCACCAAAATGAGCAATATATTTTTGGGTAGGGCTTATAGGCTACTCTTGCACTCTTAGGATGTTTCACCTAAAAGGAGAGAGATAAACCCTACACAAAGGAATCTATGCTAGGTTCACTCAAAATTATGCAATGTATGATTTAATTAAGATTAGATGAGATGATATAAATACAATTGGATGATATATTTGACTGATTATGTATGCAAAACTTAAGAATTATGCAATGTTGAAAAACATAATGTGATATGCAAACATGAACTAAGAATGAACAAATGCAAAACAAAAAAGGACGAAGGATAATTCAGAGTGCACCTAGGCAAAGAATGGAGAATCTAGAAGCTTCTGAATGCTCACTGAGATCACTGAAAATCACCAGTGGGACTCATTCACCACTGATGGTGAATCAGTCCTACTTCTGATGAAAACTGTCAGAAACTGGTTTCTGAGTGTCAGGATCTAGAATCTTAAATAATCTAGATTTCTAGCCTTAATGTGGGACTCATTCGCCACCGATGGTGAATTAGTCCACTCCCAAAATTCTGAGAACTGAGGGACCAATTCTATAGTACCAAATCTAAGGTTGTTTGCTTGTCGAGTTGTCAAGGTCAAATCTGTAGAAAATGAACAAAATGTCTTCTCCAAGCTTGAAAAAGGATGTACTTGACTTGAGACACTTTGTTGACTTCTTGTCCACTTTTCAACACCTAAATGCTTATCAAATCTACATACACAAGTCTACAAACACACATGCAAAAGGGGAAAAATGGTTAAGGGTTAGGTTATAGGGATTTTCCTTGGTCAAATCCAACTTTGGTAATCAAACCCTTAATAAAAATAATGAAATGAAAGAGAATGATAAAAAAATAACATGTAAATGCTATCAACTTACCAAACCTTAGTTGAAGAAAATATGAAGATATAACAATGGCTTCTCTTGAATGCTTGATTGATGTTTGATTATAGGATGCAAAGTGCTCAAATGCTTTAATGAATGGAAAGATTGCTTGAATGAGTTAGATGTAAAATGAGGAGAAAAACACATATTTATACACACTTGTTCCTTAGTAACCAGATGATACCTCATCATAGGCCAACATAAGGTGTTTTTAAATAAAAACCTGAAAGAAAATTTAAAATATTTTGAATTTTGTGCCAAGAGGGACTCATTCGCCACCCATGGCGAATGGGTCCCACCTTGGACTTGAAAGTGGATGTCGGGAATTATCTTGCATTTAATGTTGTTTATCGGGTTTACATTCAAAAACACACTTAATTAAGCCTTAGAAGGGCATAAAGGGGTCAAATAAAGCATAAGAAAGGTGTAAATAGTGAAATTATACTTAGAAAAGCATGAAATCTTGTTAGAGGACTTTACAACACTTCAAAATAGGACTTGATAAGTGATGAAAAGGTTATTTTTAGGTGAATTGTAATGAATAGAGTTTAGAAAAGTGTAGAAATTTTTTACAACACCTTCACAAGATGCCATAATTTGAATTTTAAGGACCTAATGTGAATGTTTAAGTCACATTGCATCAATAAATCAGAGTAAAATGGACCAAGCATTGTTAAGAAAGGCCTAAAAGACCATGAAAATGACAAGGGGTCATTTTTCTATAGCACATCTAGAAACTAGATTATGAGAACTATTATTCTTGCTTTTATCAAATCATCAAGTTTTGAACATAGGCATATCAAATTACTCATTCAAGTTCAATTTTTGTTTGCTTTAGAGAAGAATTGGCCACATTTGATCCCCTCTTAGCCCCCGATTTTAATGCACTTACTTTCCTCTATATATCTTTAACAATATATAAATATAAATACTTCCATCTGCCTATATTTCTCTACAGGATTTATCTTATAAAAATATGAGTAAAATTATATGTATGCATATGTGCATGTATTTATGTATACAAAACTATCCAACTAGACATTTGACTAGTGGGAATTGTAGGAAATATGGACATAAGTGTTGAAAATAATTTCATCATTCATTTTCTTCTTTATTGTTCATAAAAGACTATGCTTTGAATTATTTTATTATGTTCATTTTTACTAAGTACAAGAATTTTCCCTATAAATCCATCAAGGTAGATCCCGACATGACCTCAAGTGTTTCTAAGGATGTGATATATACAAAGTATGTGCATAAATATATTCATGTTTCATCAATAGGGATCAAGAATATAGGGTTTGAGGCACTAAGATAGAATCTCTTTTATAACTACAGAAATAGAGTATCTACTAGAATATTAATAAGTGAGAATATAAAAGTATGACATATGGAGAGATTTCCCAAAAAAAATTAAGAAGGGCTAGATCATAATCATCCTTAGTAGGATACACAATGAATATTTATATTTGTAAAAACCATGCCACATAACTAAGGAGGCACTGCAAGTGGTAATTGGGTTGAGTGCATGAGGATAAGTTTCTCCAAAGAAAGCCATTAAAAATCACTATTTCACTTAATTGATTGGGGAAATATATGATAGGAGCAGAATAGATGTGAAAAATATCATAAATCTATTAGTGTGGTATGCAATAATGGGGATTACATATAAGGTATATTATATAAACTATGAGGAATCCACCACAACATCAATATACACTACACATCAGATGATAGTAGAGGGTAAAGAAATAGATATTTGTGAGGAATTTTAGGAGTATATCCTCTAAAAAATATAATAGACCAATAATACACACTATCATTTTAGGTACATGGAACTCAACATTTTCTTAATATTTTATCTCATGAATGCGCTACTATATTTTCTATGGAAAGTGTGGTAGACAAATAAATCGATAGCTATGAAAATTATTGACCATGTTAAGCACTTGAAATATGTACCATATTTCATGATGATATATTGGGGCTTCTTTAAAACCATACATCAAGTTATGCAAAATAGGGAACACATCTCCTACGATCTAGTGAGAGAATACATAAATAAATTTATCTTTCTTCCCAATAAAGATTACACCTCGATGGAAGGAATTAAGCCTAGGGTTTCATGGATGCTACAACTTCCCTATCAAATTAGTGATGAGAAGATAGAATCCTACACAATCTCCCTCATTAAATTACCAAAGGACCCCAAAGAAGAAACATTTACTAAATACTAGGAATTTATGGACAATATAGCCTAGAAGAAAATAGAGGAGCACATGCGGATAAAATTACAAAGTTGTCTCACACTTTTATATAGTAAATAACCAATAATAATCCAACTTTTTAACTTGAATCACTAAAAAGTGACATATGTGTTTTGAATTTTGAATTGATGTAAACTAATAAAATATGCATTTTTTAGTTTATTATTTGAATATATATCTTTATAAATTGACATTGTAATTTAGCTAATGATAAAATACCAAAAAATAAGTAAAATGGGATGTCACTCATTATATAGTAATTTTTTATTTATTTCTTTCAATTTTTTATCTATATTTATAACCTAAAAATTTATTGCATCGATTTAATTTTTCTCAATATTGCTAAATATATTTTTTTAAATAAATATTAAAATGTGCACATATTGGAAATCTAATTTTTTCCATGGGGAATTGCCTTTTTTTCTTAAGTATTCATGTAAAATAAAAATAATATATCATCTTGACATAAAATCTTTTATCCAGTGCATCACATTTTTTCAAAATTTTAAAATAAATGTTACATTTTTCCTTGACAAGATAATCAACCTTATATTTTGGTGTTGATAGCCTAATTTTAATAAAATTAAAATATAAATAATAAATAATAATTGAAATATTAAAAATTACATATTTTTGAAACCTATAGATCTACAAAAGACCATTTTTTTTATTTTAAGAAATATTAGTTACATGAGTAGGAGTTTTTGAATCATCATTTTTTGAATGATTTTACTCTTTTGGTAAATTTGTCTCAACATGGTGAGACATATGTGTTCAATGATCACTTTGAATTGGAAAAGTTGTGGCCACATATAACTTGTGTAGAATGGATCTAGCTTCATAACATGTTTGACCAAAATTAGGTTTTAGTTGAAAATACTTAAATTCACTTGTTCTAATAAGTTTTTCAAAATTGTGACAAAAATTTGTACTTCTATCCATGGAGAAAAATAAGGAGAAGCTTCATGAAAAGTGGGGATTTTCAAAACCCTAGCTTAGATAATAAAGAGTGGAAACAACATGGAGGTTTGAAAGGATATAGGTGGGTTCTTCAAGATTTGAGACTAAGGAATAGAGAAAGAAAGAAGAAAAGAAAGGAAAGGGGAGAACAAAGAGAAAATTACCTACCACTCCACCACATGATGTGGCTGCCATAGAAGAAGCCATAGAGGCACTTCTACATATAAGTATAGAAAGAAAAATAAAAAGGTGGAAAAAACATGAAAATGAAGGAAACTTAGACATGTAAAGAAGAAGAGAATAAGAAAGAAGAACAAATAAAGAAGGAGAAAGAAAAAACTACAAGGAGTATTGGATGTTAGTCTTATGTATAGTGACCTATTTGGAAAGGGGTGTTGTAGCAAACCACACACACATACACATAAGTGGGGGTAGTAAATAGAGAAATCATTGAGAAATCAATAATAGATACATGTGGCTTCTACAATAACATTGGAGAGCTTGATAGAGTGGTTTATAAAGGAATTAGCCTCCTCCTTCAAACAAAATAGGGACAAATCCATTTAGCAAGAAGAAGTACTAATAAATAAGGCTTTAATAGAGACCATTCCCTCTATATTAGTAGAAACAAAAATTAGAACAAATATAGGCTAAGGAGCTCTAGTCTAACTAAAGAGTGGATAAAAATGATGCAAGAATCTATAGATGACCAAAAAATTTCAGGAGGAGATTGTATATGTAACTAAAAAGGTACATATTTGGTACTAAGAGAAGAATAAAAAAGGCCCATCAAGTATAGTAGACACCATTCCAAAGAACATAATGAGATAATCCAATCATAGAGACAATGGTTGCCCCACACAAGACCTTCTTTGGATTGTCCATTATCCTCCAATGCTACATCTCCAATCCAATCCATTAGGTATTTCCTACAACAGAAAATAAAATAAAATTAGCCAAATACAAATCTATAGCTACTCCAACTACCATCGGTTGGATCATAGGTAGATCTCTCGAGCATATCACCTCTCCAAAAGTTTCAACTTGGAGATATTTTCACTAGACTATAAGGGAGGATATTATTAAAAAACATGTGGATAATTCATGTAGTTGGAAGATGTGATAACTATTATTCCAAATAAGTTGCCACAATTACAAAGCGATACATCACAACCACTTGTAAAAAATGAAGTAGTTGGTTGAAGGATTTATTGACGAGATGAATAGCCATGCCACCACAATTATTAGTAATTCTATGAAGAACTAAAAAATGCTAGGATGGATGAGGAAAGAAATAAATGTGCACTATCATATAGCCAACTAGAGAAAAATATTAATTCTCTAGAACTTACCCTTATAGATATTAACATTCAGTATTAGTTTTGTTTGCAATGGGACAACCTAAAAAAAAAAAAAAACAAACAAACCTAAAAGGATTTATGGATCACATTGTTCTTGGATCAATTCTAGATAATACAAGATCAAGAAAGATCATACAGTGAACCACAAGCCTTATTATTAGGAAATGAGAAAGGGAAGATTAAACCCTAATCAATTTTTAAAATAAGATATGATTTAAAAAAAAGAGAGATTTGAAAAAAGCTAACTATAAGGAAAATATCCTTCTAGGTGTGAATAAAATAAAATGATTCCTTTACTAAAACTATGTTTTAATAAATATGACAATCAATTAATCTAATTTATAGCTTTGACAAATCATGTTATAAAATTTGAGAAATCTAGAGATAAATAGAAATAAAAATTCATAGATAATTATGTATCCTTTTAATCATAAATTTTGAATTATGGCTCAAAACTACAGCTTCTTATGTGCATTGAAAGCATAACAACAAATTATGGATTGGGTTACTCTTAGAATTTGATGGTTAAATTCTAAGCATTTCAAGGTTGATCCCAAGTGTTGTAGTTTTGATCTTTTGTGTAGATTTGATTTGTGGCACTTAGATTTGAACAAGAAAATACAAACTTCCACAACCTGTTGGCCTTGAATTCTAATGTTTGCAAAACTTATAAGGCCTCTAGTGCTTAAGAGTAATGTTTCAAAAGAATTTAGATTCCTAAGGTTGTTCTCCAAGGCTAGACCCATCAATTGACTAGTTTTATGGTTTTGAGCAAAGATTTGATGATATCATACACAAACATGTAGGTGATCTATATGTAGATTATGCAAATTTTAATTATTTGTCTCTTAAAAATAATGTGTGTTCTAGTGATTTCTTATTATTTGACCATCTAAATTAATTACAAATTAAATATTTTTAAATATCAAAATATGACAATAAATCATGTAAATATATACCAAATCAGCTCACACTAATAATTAAAAAGAATAAAAAACATTGAAATTGAAATTTAAAATATTAAATTTAATTCTTGATACCTCAAAATTTATCTAAGTAACTCAAAATTTAACCTAAAAATTAAGAATCTTAAAATAAAAATAAATACATAAAAAATAAACTATAAATATAATAATAAAAATTAAAAGAAATTTTATTTTTATTTTAAAAAGAGAGAAGAGAGAGAAAATATGGTACAAACTTAACACTGTGCCATAATTTTCCTTCTAATGTGAACCCAAGTTAAACAGGAATTGACATGAGCGTGCAAATTAACTGCACCCGCATGGATTCCTTGTAAAAGTTGTTGGTATATAACACTTTATACCCAGCTTGTTGGGAATCGGTTTTTTCAAAAAGTGATGCTTCTGTCGTATTCGCGACAATTTTATTTATTTATTAAGGCTTATACATACCTAATGGAAATATCATTTGTTAACAGTTGGT
Source organism: Sequoia sempervirens (assembly GCA_007258455.2). Classification (NCBI taxonomy): domain Eukaryota; kingdom Viridiplantae; phylum Streptophyta; class Pinopsida; order Cupressales; family Cupressaceae; genus Sequoia; species Sequoia sempervirens. The sequence goes on along the minus strand of VDFB02093606.1, from coordinate 21,215 downwards.
TAAAGAATATTTTAACTTACGTTCATTGAGTAACATTGCCCGTGAGAATAAATAAAACTTAATGCGATTCAGAGATTCTTTGAAACTCTTTAGTCTATGCATTCTATACCTTACAATATTTAGCCCCCACGAAACCAGGACCACTTTGTCTTCACTAAGACAACACTACGTACACGCCTCTGTTTCGGACAATGTGACACGACACCACTGTGATCGGATTTTGTGTCCATGAAAACTTTCTTTTGTTATAAGCCGGAGTCTCGATTCGCAAAGAAGGGCCAAAATTCAGCTGATTAGTGCAACCCTATCTACAATGGCGTCTTCTGATTGCAAAAATCCTTCCGGCGAGCACAGTCAGAAGCGTCATGTGGTGATGTTTCCATTCCCGGCGCAGGGCCACATCATTCCCTTCCTTCAGCTTTCCAAACTCCTTGCCGCTCGAACCGGATTCACCGTCACCATCGTGAGCACTCCTCTCAACGTTCAGGCCTTAACACCCACGATTCAATGCGCCCGCCAAACGGACTCCGCCCTGGACATACGCCTAGCGGAGCTGCCTTTCAACAGTGCTGATCATGGCTTACCGCCGGGTTCAGAGAACACAGACTCGCTGCCTTATTCACAGATCCTTACTCTCTTTGAAGCAGCAGAGCATTTGCAGCCACACTTTGAGAATTTCATCCGCAGGATCTGTGCAGAAGATGGCTGCACTCCGCTGTGCATCATTAGCGACATGTTCCTCGGTTGGACCCTCGATGTCGCCGACATGTTTGGAATACCCAGAATCTTCTTTCTCACCTGCGGCGTTTATGGCACCTTGCTTTATTACTCCATGTGGAATCATTTGCCCCACACCAAGACCGACTCGGAAGAGTTTAGTCTCCCAGATCTGCCTCACGTTTCGCTGTACCGATCTCAACTTCCCCCTAACATAAAAATGGCAACAGGAACCGATGCGTGGAGCTTGTTTCAATCTCGCCACATATCCCGCAATATGCGCAGCTGGGGATTCATATGCAATTCCTTCGAAGAGCTCGAGCACGGCTATTTGGAACACCTGAGAAAATCCACCGGCAGATCTGTCTGGGCGGTTGGCCCTCTTCTCCCTCCAGAGTTTCTTTCTTCCACTCGATCTCATGCTGTCAGCGATCAGTTATTGCAAGGTAAGGAAGCGGCCAGCGATGCAATTTCCTGCTTGCGTTGGCTCGATTCACAAAATCTTTCCAGTGTGCTCTACATTTCCTTCGGCTCGCAGAACACGATTTCTGTGTCCAATATGAAAGAGTTGGCACTGGGTTTGGAATCAAGTGGGCAGCCCTTCATATGGGTAGTGAGGCCGCCGGTAGGCGTTCCGTTGACTGCGGAGTTTTCCTCAGATTTTCTTCCGGATGGGTTTGAAGAGCGAGTGAAAGCCAAAAACCAGGGATTGGTAATAAAAAAATGGGCGCCTCAGCGTGTGATTCTGTCCCATCCATCCACTGGAGGATTTCTGAGCCACTGTGGATGGAACTCGACGCTGGAGAGTCTGAGTCAGGGCGTTCCCATCATTGGATGGCCCATCGCAGGAGAACAGTATTTCAATGCGAAGCTTCTCGAGGAGGAGGTGGGCGTGTGTGTGGAGATGTGCAGAGGCAGTGATGGAGAATTGACGAAGGAGAAGGTGGAGAGGACGGTGAAGACGTTGATGTCGGATGAGAGAGGCGGTCGGTTGAGAGAAAGAGCTGTGGCCATGAGAGATGCTGCCAGAAAAGCAGTAATGGACAGTGGAGATGGAACCGAGAAAGGCTCGTCCATTTGTGATGTTGACGACATGATACAAAATATTCTTACTACTTCTCACCGGTCTCAATCCTTGTAAGACTGGATAAGCATTCAAACTAATTTTCATGTTTAATTGTTCACGGGCTTTGAATGGCTCAGCATTTGAGATCAAATAATGCCAGTGTTGAGTGAGATCTATTTGCAATTCATTAAATAAAATGCATATATAATTTTTTTATTTGTTAGGGAGTAAAAGCAGCATCCATTCAATCTATATGTTGGGTTTCTTAGTATTCCCCCCGAAAAAACAAACATTTGAAGATGGCATTTCCTGAATGATCTTTATTTAGTTATTAGTCATTATTATGTGATTTTTTTTATGTCAAATTTTCGTCATTAGTTTCATTCTTAAAAAATCATGTTTTTTTTTAATAATCTTATAAAAAAAACTTTAAAATCATGGGAAATTTTGTTAAATATTAGAATTTATATGTTATATTATGTATTTCAATTCATTGTTGTATAATAAAGATTTGTTGTAATAGTCATTTTTTTTGTCATACATCATACATTATTAGACAATTCTATGTGGATTCTAGGTCCCAAGACGTTGGTTTGTTTCTTTATTCTAGTCTACATTTCATGCAATATCAAAAACAACAATAGAATCACATTTCTAGAGCATACCTACTCCTTGATTTTTTCTATAATAAAATATATTTCCAATGCCATGCCTTACTAGAATCAAAGTGGAGTAGCCAATCATTTTTTGCAACCATTCATGATTACAGAGTTGATTACAGAGGTTGCTTACATGCAATTGTTAGCATGTTTTTTTCCTCTTTTCTAAAGTTCAACATAATGAGAGTTGATCTATGTGTTGTTCTTTTTATAATTTATAGGAGAATGTTGCTATCAATGATGGTATATCCCATTTTTGTAGAGATCTATAATCTTGCAAACATTTGGTGCAAAAGGAGAACACCCTGCAAAGATATGAAGAATGTAAAATTTCATCCCTATGTGTCTCCTAAATTCATTTAGTCTACTCTAAACTTTGTCTCTTCATAATTAGAGGTATGATATTTGGGTGTTCTTAAGATGAAAATGGGGATTCATCTTAAGAATATCAATGATCCCATTTACAACAAGTAATATTTTCCTTAATTTTCTTTAATTGATTCCTCAATGTTTTTTCATTAGGAATTGTTATAATCATCTAAATATTTTAATATGGAAACAATAGACTACTAGTATAATTCATTAATTTCCCATAATAAATTTAATGTATGAATCATATAATGATGGTTTTAGGTGACTAATGTAAACATATAAAGGAGATGAATTATGGTATATTTGGGTAATAGTTCCTTTTTTACAACATATACCAAAATCACTAAAGACAAATGCAATAATCTAAAAATATATGAAGAATAACAGAAAATAACAAGAAATAAAATAAAGAGAATAATACCTAGCACACTTTTAAGAGATGGAACAAAACATGTTATAAGACCTAGCATTTTCAAGAATAAAGAAAGTCAGATTTATTGCAAGATTATACCATGTCATATAAAATGATGGAAAAAATGAGTGTAAAACAATTTGATTTTCTAAAAAAAAATTCAACCCTTATTCTAACCTTTATAATATCTTAAATTTACCTTTTTTACAATTTTAATTCTATTAAAATATCATTCAAGCAAGCTTACATTTATAGCAATGGGAGGGGAGCAGAGCAGAGAAGAGGGACGACTTACGTCTGAAGTAGAATGCCAAACAAACAGCACGACGTGGTTAGGAGTTGCATGTAATTTTCAGAAACTACAAAATGCATGGCATGGCAGTTACAAACAGCATGACGTGGTTAGGAGGTGACACAAACAAATCATAGGCTAAGGCAGTTACAAACCTATTTTTAGAACTAAAAAGCAACTCACTCAAAGTTGTTATCCACTTCCCAAGGTCTCCTCCCACTCTCCATGACGAGATACCATATTGAGACCTGTACGAAAATTTATATTAGACATTTAATATATTTGTTTGAATAAGGTAGCCATATTTATATAATATATATTTTTAGTTCGAGGAGGAATATTCATGCATTCATTGTTGCAATTGATTGACTAACAATGACCCTCAAACCAATAATTTTTTAAAAATTAATAGAATACAATTACAATTCTATAATTGAAATTTTTTTATTTTAATTTTTTTCCCTTTTTTATTGACTTGTTTTAAACACACTCATTGGAAAATTGAATATTATTTCCTACTAATATGAAAGTAAATTTTACTTATTCATTGAAGTCTTCAATGTGCAATAAATATTGCAATGAAATTTACCAATCTATAATAAATATTCCAATGAAATTTACCTATCTCAATAAATTTTACAATGACATTTACCAAATTTCTTTGTTTGGAGCGCTGTGAAGAAATTCATAAAATATTTACAAAATTAAATTTCTTAAATATTTTTGGCTTGAATGACAAAATTGTCAACACTCATTAAATAGGTTAAGTACAATCATTCAATACATGGTAAGATTTTCCGCGATTAATAAATAATTGTTAGTACAATCATTGCATGCATGCTAAGACTTTTCATGGTTAGTAAATAAGTGTGAGTACAATCATTCAATATGCAGTAAAACTTTCTACACTGAATAAATAATTCGAAATACAAATATTGACTATTCATCAATCTCTATATTGCAAGTGTTCAATACAAATATTGACTGCACTTATGTTGGTCATGAGTGGACATAAAAAAATCTTGAAAAATCTTGCTATTTTACAATAAAAAATCTTACCCAAGCAAAGACTATGGTAAAGTTGATATCAAAAAATATCTTGCTTTACAAATAGTTGTCTTAAATTTGATATGTAAAATTTTGTTGCTCTACAAATAATTATCTTACTTGCATAAAATAAGTTGTCTTGTCTACATAAAATAGTGTATTTTCAAATTAGTATGTAGATTTTGTAGCTAAAGTTACCAGCAACAATCCAAGGTAAAAGTGCAAACAAAGAACTTATTTTATTTGTTTTGCTATGTATTTCAAAGTTTTTGTATATAAATAACTGTCCTGCCCACATATAATGGTGGATTTTACAACTGAAGCATACATTTAATCCTTTCCAAAAAATTAAAAGGCATATTACTGGTTATAAATGAAGGTGAAAGGGAAAATAAAGAACAACTATAGCAAATTGTTTGAGACATTAGGTAAGGTTGTTTTATAAGTCTTGTTTTATGTGTTTTGCTATGTATTTGACAATTAATCTATTGTAATGTTATATATTAATTTCAAAGTATCTGTAAACTTTTGATTTCTATTGTAATTATCCGTCTTCTTTGTAGATGGAAATTAATGCTAGTTTTGATGAATTGATGATGGTATAATATCAATTAATAAATAGATTTTAGAAGTTTGTAGTGCACTGCTAAAATGAAACTACTATTTAGCAGTAGATTGTTGGATATGTGAATCTAATTCTAAGTTCAAAGTTTTGATTGCTTTATTAAATAAAATTATTTTCTTACAAAGTACATTTTAGACATTTAAGCTATCTACAGTTTCTTAATCTTTAGTTTATTTTATATTTTTTTTAAAAAGAAGATAGTAATTGATATGTTATCATTGATTGTTGAAATACACATCAATTTTACATATATGATGTAAATTTTAAATGTTCCATGTTTTTATTTGTATATTTTTATTTTCTAGGGGAAATTGCTATTTGGTTGGCCTTGTGATTTCCATATCAATCTCCTTTTATCCTTTTTTTTGGAATCTTAGATTTTACTATTTCCTGTTTTGTATATTCAATTTCTGAAATTCTAATAGCACATGTTTCTAAAGCATTTAAGATTGAGTGAACAAGCAAGATGGCTTGATTAGTTGACTTGTAGATAAAGGTTGTTGCTTTTCTTTTTATCTATATAATTGGTAGTGTAATTGTATAATATAAATTTAAATTCCTAAGAAGTTAAGTTGCATTAGTTTAACATTCGTCGATAGGATTATCTTTCTATGAGACAAATTCAAATTATTTCCATCCATAAATACGAGACACCACTTTGGATTTATGGGTTAGGAATATGTGGCCTTCAATTCTTTAACACTCCTATTCCTTGAAACTAAAAAATGTTATCAATTTTTCTATTAATGTTTAAAAACTTTACCAAATTGCTTGTAAGGATTTTCTTAAATATAAAAATAAAATATATAAATAGATTCCATAATGATAATAATTCTATAAAACTTTCCTTGAATGTTGTGTGGGGTTTTAAAAAAATAAATATGAAATAAATAAAAAGATTCTAGAGTAATGATACTACTATCTTTAAAGTTGTACAAAACTAATCATTTAGACTTTGTCAAATTACCCAACTTCACTGCTAGTTTTCTGAAGTGTGAAGATAAATTGTCAAAAATAATGAGAATTTAGTTTCAGAGAAAACATAGAAATCATTGAGTTTTAATTTGCATGATTTTCCCCATATGTATAGTACCTTCAATAGGTTTCGTACTTCATAGACTAGGAGCATAATTATTTGAAAGCTTGACACAATCCATATTTCATCCCCTTTAATCAATTGCTCATTCTTCAATATTTACTTGTGCATTTCAAACACCATCCCTCCCACTCTATGTATCAAGCTTTTTGTAGATATTTATCTTCAACCTCTATGTATGGTCTCTAACACTAGAATGGGTGGCTCAAGGAAAAGATTTGAACCTCTTTCTTGCATCCTACTAAAATAAAATGTCGATTTATGGAGATTTTTTAGGAGGTTGGCGTCACCCTCTACTTCCAAGTCATGCAAAGGCACACTAATAACCTAACCTTAAAATTATGCAAGTCTTGGAATGATGGCAATGCCATCATTGGTGGAATTTAGTTTGAGGTTACTGCTAGTCTCATTGCAAAAGATATGGGCCTCCAATGTAAAGGTATCAAGGTGGAAAATATTTGCAACAAGAAACATTAGAAATTCAAGGATAAATTATTTAAGGAAAGTGAAAAACTTATTCATCTATAGAACAACTACAATCAAGAGAAGTTGCCTCCCCTACAAATTGGTAAGCATTTACTTAATTCGTTATTTCACCCTTGATGGAAGATATGCAACAATACATGGTTATCATTTTCCTCTTTTAAATCACATTCCTCGCAAGGAGTGGATTAATGTGCCTTTTTACCTTCTTTCATCCCTAATGTCTTGCATTGAAAAAGGAGCATCATCACCCCCGCATCAAGGTTTAATTTATTCCCTCTATAAATTTGTGTATGATGTTACCCCAACCAAACCCTACCCCCATTGCTACCCCTGTGGATATTAATCTCTTTGAAAATAGCCCTCAGTCTTCCCCTAAAGCACCCCCTTCGAGCTCAAAGTCCAAATCCAAAAAAGTGTTTTCCCTTCGACCACACCCACAAATCCCTCTTTCGTGTTTCTCACAGATGTTGTTACCCCTTAGAAAATAATTACCTCTCCTCCTCTCAAGAATGCTAAAAAGAAGAAGAGGGATCCCTCATTCTCTATAACCACTAAAATTGGGGATGACCTAGAGCCTTGTTGGGTAGGCCTGAACAATAGTTGGTCTGATGAAAGGTGGTCTGCTAGACTGGCTAGTGTAAGCCAAAATAATAAAGGTAAAGTGTTAGGAAATATTGCATTCAAACCCACAATCTTAAATCATTTCCTACATAACCCATGAGAGATAATCATTGAAACAAGTTACCAAAATGCATAGATCAAATAGAAAATCCACAAGATAACACAAGATATACCCTAGGAAAACCCTTAAGAGGGTAAAACCCAGCCTCCAAAAGCATCCATACTCCATCATATTATTCAATAATAAAGCAATACAAGAGTTACATTGAATACCTCTGAAGCATCAATCCCTCTAATGCATTCCCATGTGTCCAAGCATGAATCCACACATCTCATGCCATGCTTCACAAATTCAATCCTCAAGAATACTCAATAATGATAGCCAACCCACTTAGCCAACCTAAACCTCTACATGTGTTTGCTTTTATAGACACAAGCTCACACAAAATATAACTAGTGGTAAGGTAAAAAAACATACCAAAAAACCATTTGAATACAAAACCAATAACCCCTTATTTAATAATGGGTACTAGGACATCACTTTATTTAATATTTTCCCCAATATTAAATTATTATCGCATGTCTCTCACACATTAAATAATAATACAATGTTACAATACAACAACAAGTGGTCCCCAAATAATTACCTAGTGTGATTAATCACACCACAAAGGTGCATCACAACTAAATAATTATTTAATTACAACATTATAATAAATCATTTTATGCAATGGTGTACAACACCATATCCCAACATTCTCCCACTTGTTGTATACATTGCATAAGGGATCAATGAATGAAATACATCATCATAGCCATACATGAAATCACATGAATCTCCAACATTCTCTTGTGCTCCATCAAGATACCTACAATAAGAAAAAAGTGAACACCATCTCAAGCAAGAAATCCTCTCATCCTCCAATGTGCCACCTATGGAAGAAAAGGAACATGCCAAGATGAAAGTGCACCAATCCACGAGCACAAGCATCAAATCCAAGTGATAACAAAGGATCTAACCAAGCTACTATCAATTAAAAAACCCACATGATTGGAAATAGCATCCACAACAAATGTTAATACATCCAACCATCCATACCTCCAAGGTATCAATACATCAGTAAACTCATGCCAAGAACACATGAAACCTATAAATTGCAAGCAAGCTCCCTGTATCAAACCTATCAATGAAGAACATACATATCCAAGAACTCCCATTGCATAGGTAATGTCAAAGCATATCAATTATAACCAATCAACACTATATCAAGGTGTGATAAGTAAATCAAAATATGAAGTACCAAGAACAATAGCAATGATCCACACATACAACCCAAAGAGCTGCATGATCTCTCACAACATGTTGCCACCATCCTTCCCAAAACATGAACATCCAAGAAGGAACCATGAAGAGAGAAACCCGTAAACCATAATGTCCTCCTACCAACACCTCAAAAGTGTACATCTATTTCAAGTATGATCTCCTAACAACCCCAAATGAAAAGCCTCAACAACACCCATAACACTCAATATCATAGATCAAGTAAAACATATTGTTGGAAAAATGAAGAAGAATGGCTATCTCTACAGTTTTGTGCTGTCCTTGATGTCACCATGTTGTATGGGTTGTGACTACAAGACTAAGTTAGTGCTTGATCGAGTATTTTCGTCTAGTATCTAAACTGCTATACAAGCTACACCCTCTGGTATTTTCGTTTGCAATCCTTCACGGTTGGTAGTTGTTTCTTGTGGTTTTGGGAAACATTTTATGGTTGTTGAAAGCATGTATGTTCATAATAGCTCATGCTTTGGTGCTTGTATGGTGTATTGGCATTATTCTGTTGATTAGTTTTTGTAATTAAGTCTATTTCTAGTTGACTTCATGAATAAGTGGTGATATGGTGAATCAATTTTTGTTATGCGGATATATGTGTGACCTATCTTAGGTATATGCCAACATAATAAAGTATGCTACACGTTTTTATTTATTGGTTGGAAAGATTTTGCAAATACTTGAGGCCAATAGTTGGTATTTTTAGTAAACAAGGAATACATCTAATTAGGCTGACCTAATTAATGCTTACATTTGGATTGAATATATATGTTGGACATGTTTGAAGATTGAGAGAAGAAGTAGTAGTGATTGTGAAGTCGTGAATGTGAAAAGTGTGAAGATGATGAAGTGCATGCATTAAGTCTATTTATTAAGCATCACTCAAACTGTATCAACACTTGTTAGGTGCACTCTCCTGAGTTCATTTTGGTTGTGATGCCAATTTTGTTTTGTAATATTTTTGTAGGTAATGAGCCTCCTTGTGTAAGCAGTGAGCTTTTGTATCTAGATAGTGAGTCCTATTCAGGGTAGTGAACCTTATATATTCAGTTTTAAAACTACTTTATATTGTGATTAAATCATCACCGTGGTTTTTCCCTTATTGGGTTTTCCATGTAAACTCTGGTGTTCATTGTATTGATTCTTCTTTCTGTTATCTACATTTCATGCTCATACTAAATAATAGAATAGCATGGTTATTAAATTGATAAGTGTTCAAGTTTTTGTTTAAATTTGGTGACAACTAATTCACCCCCCGTCTCAATTGACATGCGCCTTTTAACACATATGAATCAATGTAATAATTCAAAAATGGATGTAATCCTCTCTATTCAAGAAGATCAAACTCAAAGTAATCATCCCCAAAAAACTAGAAATCAGCCCATAAACCATCTCCTAACAATCCTCATCAATAAATGATATCATAAACTAAAACACGCAAGGAGATAACCATGCCATAACATCCCTCAAATGAATCCTCTAGAACTAACTATCCATAGCTCAAGATCCATATCTATGAAAGATAAAGCATATAAGCTCATCCTAAACAATCCTCAAATGAGTATCCATAATCAACCACCATGAATCAACTCAATCCCATGAGAAATCAAAGCACAAAACATAACACATCTGAAAGATATAATGGGAAGATACCTCTCAAATAATATCCTATCGAGTAGACCAAGAGTGGGGAATGAGAATGCTCCTCAAGGATAGCCAAGCCATCATGAATCACTCCAAGAACAATCTCCTCTATCAGTCCATCATGAACTCACATCCATTCCTAGGTGAAAGCTCCTCAGTATTCCTACTAAAACCTCCAAAGAGTAACCATCTCTAGCAAATTTCTCTAATCACAAGAGAACTATAACCATCAACTTCATCTCTAAGTATCCATGAGCACCTGTAACTGATCAATACATGCCAAACACCAAATACAACATAGCACCATAATGAAGTAATCAAGAAAATTATCAATGTACTCAATACAAAGAGAATCACACATGATCAATGTTAAAGCTTCAACCACAAAATCAAGAACCTATCATGAAAATATGATCTAACCATCTCCTCCTAGGATATCAGTGCATACACCATAACATACATCCTAGTCACAAGAGAACATGTAATATGCCAAACTCTAAACTTGTATCAAGAGTAAACCATGACATAATAACAAACACTCTAAACCAAGAATACATATCCCTAATCACATAAAGATAACCATAACAATGATGCATCCACATCACTGCCGAAAGCTCCCATTGAATCATGATACGAGCTACACATGGCACCGTGACTACCATCCTCTCCATGAAGATCATCTAGGTCTACACACACTCAACTGCAATGACAGTAACATACAAGTAAACCAAGATCTCCAAGCCAAGAAGATACATACAATTTCCATCAAAACATCACAAACGAATCTAACACCGCCAAGTCATCACTATCAAAAGCTCCCACTAAAAGTGTATAACCAATTAATGTAACAAGCTATCATGAAATCATGATCAAACAATAAGTTGCAAGTCCCATAACTTGACTAATCAAGTACTCTAACCATCCATCCTCTCAATCCCAAAACAACATACCAATGCACAAATGACCAAAAAAAAGGCTAACTAATGAAATCTACAAGAACAATGAATCAAACCTAGTGGATATAGACAGTCCACATCTGATTCATCCCACTACAAGTGAATGGGTATCTAATCCACAACCTGCATAGCTCATAGATCCAATCACTGAAATATGCAAACTCATTATCACATTAATAAACTATGAACTGAGATATCAAAGAGGATAACCATTTAGACCAAATGACTCAAACACCAAATCAACCTTAGATATGATTTTCCAAACATGTCCAAAAATGAGTAATCATAGTCAAGGAACCAAAAAAGCATCAAGAAGATAAGAACAATATCCTAACATCAAACCATATCACCACCAAATAACCACATACATGATCATGCCATGCCAATGCATCAAATTTACCTGCATATTCATGAAACCATAACCATAGCCATCATTGTACCTGTACTCAACTATCACCCATAGAAGACTCCAAGTCTCAAACCATGTGCAACCATGTCCTCAAAAATGAAGATAACCTATGTATGCGTCGCCATCAAAGTCTCAACTCTGAAAATCACCTATAAACTTGTACCTAGAAGCACCAATCTGATAATCAGTTGTACCATCATAAATAACATATCAAAACATGTACTCCCTCAAGGATTCACCTCTTGACTCATCTAGATTCTCACACAATCACACCTTGAATCTCAAGAACCTACAAGCAATCAAACAAGTATTAAGCTCATCTTGCTCCTCAAACTGATAAACAATTATCTCCACTATGTAGTATACTACAAATTCTCTCCAATGCATCTTTGAAATCGAAAAGCTAATTTCGTATGAAAAAGTTATTACCAAAATAGTGTAGTCGAGAACATCTGATTTCTAGGCCCCAAAAACATGTCAAAATGGAAAAATCAAGGAACAAAACCTATACCACTACGTAGCACCTGGAACCAGCTTTCCAACGAAGTCAAAAAATAGACATCATGGGTGAAAGTTATGCAAATTTGAAAAAAAAATGCTATAAAAGGACCTCCAAGTGGTTCTCTAATGGTACTTAGGTGGTGCACTAGTGGTGGGTAGGTGGCAGATTCCAAAATTTTATCCAATCTGTTTAAATTTTATAAAATAAAAAATCCCTCCCCTCAAGCGTACAGACCTGACACAGTATTAAAATTGGCATAATTTTTTTAAATCTGTGTGTCACAATTTTCCATCGGGGGACTTATAGAAATTTTATAAAAAAAAATTATAATTTTTTTTTATGTGGTGGTTAAGGGTATGTGCAGGATCATGATGGGCCAAAAAGTGGCAATATGATGGGTATGTGGCTAACAACTTTGTTTTTAGCCAAAATTGATGAAACGAAAAGGGTTTTTAAATGAAATTCTTAGATTTCCAACAATATAAATTATGCTTTACTTTGAATTTAATAAATTATTATTATTCATTTTCTATTTGAATTACGAGTAAAGTCCTGATTGATAGGTTGATTGAAAAACATTATAGCTTTCAAATGGTATCACATTTTTTGAATCCAAAACATGTGTCACATTCTATGCTTTGTATACTATAGGATTAAAACAAGAAAAATTGAATTTCATGAAGTTTGACCAAGTTAAGGTGTCAAACATACAATTTTATATTTTTCAAAAAAATTTAATAAAAAATCATAATTAATTATTTACTTAGAAAAAATTACAAAAAATATGCATCACATCCGCATTACGAGTCCTACTTATATCTAAAATCTTATAATTTTTTTTATCATTTTATTGTGGTTATGGTGGTCAAACAAACACCTACTTATTTTTTCCCTAAAATTTACATCAGCCGCATTGAAATTTTAAATTTTCACCAAGTAGATTTAAAAAAAAAAAAAACCTAGTAGTTTAGAAACTACATTCAATTTTCTGCAGATTCTATTCTTACATATTTTTGAAATGATATAGATAAGTTATTCAAATTTTTACGTCAAATTGCCTAACTTTGATTTTTTTGAATTTTTTGCCACTTAAGGGCTTGTTTTTTCCATGATGATCCTGCACATACCCTTAATTCTAGTGCTAGCTGGGCAAGTGGTTCCCCAGCCAACCGGGGGCCACCCGTGATGAGGCTAGGCCCCACCGGCGGATGGACCATCAACAGTTGGGCCGCAAGGCCGACAGCCCTATCAGGATGTACACTTGGCAGGGATTGTCATCCCTGCGGTATTGCCAGGGGCTTCGGCTCTTTAATTTTTTTTGTATATTTTTTTTAAAGTTTTCTAACATTTGTTTTTCATTTGCCGGGTATTTAAAAATTTATTTTCAAAATCACGATGCCAAACTTTTCCGTTTTTTTTATTTATGAAATTAGGTTTTTTATTTTTTTTAATAATTTATTTTCTACACATGGGTCAAATGGGAAAATTGGCCTTTTTCTATAAAAAAATTGCCTTTTTCTCAACTTTTCCAAAATAGGTCAAATTTTATGTCAAAATTTGTCTCTCAACCAACCTAAATCCAACCATGAGGTTCATTTTGTCTTAAGAGGTTATCTATAAAATTTCCCATACAAAACCCTCATATGCAAACTCAAACCAAGAAGCCCTCTTGCACTCAAATTTGGAAAACTTCAGATCTGCAATAAACCCAACAAATCTTGACAACCCAAAAGTCCAAATTTGCAAACAAACACCTACAACATGTGTTCCATATCTTGTAATGCCTCAAACCCTGCGTGGATTTCCATGGGTTCAACTTTGCAAAAACTCTCAAACTAGTGTTATAACTAAAATTCTTCAACCATGAAAGCTTTGATACCACTTGTTAGGAAATATTACATTCAAACCGACAATCTTAAATCATTTCCTACATAACCCATGATAGATAAAAATGCATACAAGTTTCCAAAATGCATAGATCAAATAGAAAAACCACAAGATAACACAAGGTATACCTTAGGAAAACCCTCAAGAGGGAAAAATCTAGCCTCTAAAAGCATCCATACTCCATCATATTATTTAGCAATAAAGCAATACAAGAGTTACAATGAATACCTCTGAAGCATCAACCCCTCCAATGCATTCCCATGTGTCCAAGCATGAATCCACACATCCCATTCCATACTTCACAAATGGGGTCCTCAAGAAGACTCAATAATGACAACCAACCCACTCATCCAACCTAAACCACTACACATGTGTTTTTTTTTATAGACACAAGCTCACACAAAATACAAGTAGTGGTAAGGTAGAACCACATACCATAAAACCATGTGAATACAAAACTACTAAACCCTTATTTAATATTGGGTACTAAGACATCACTTTATTTTATATCTCCCCAATATGAAATTATTATCACATGTCTCCCACACATTAAATAATAATACCATGTTTTAATACAACAACAAGTGGTCCCCAAATAATTACCTAGTGTGATTAACCACACCACCAAGGTGCATCACAACTAAATAACTACTTAATTACAATATTATAATAAATGGCTAGGCACAATTCCATTATCATCAATGCAATGTATGAAAAGTTGGAGAAGTCGCAACAGGGCTCGTTGGTCATTGATCTAGAGGAAGAGAAGGATAAAAGCAAGAACGAGGACCTATGTATATCGAAAAGGACCCGTGCCAACCTTAAGAGGAAAGAACCTCCTAATACCAAGATGGTCCAAATCTTAAAGAGGGGGGTTCAAGAAATGAACAACTTGGAAGCTGAGACTGTGAAAAATTTAAAGTCCCAAGTTTAGTTGCTACTAGCATTTTGGCTGGTCTTTTTGGGTCTTTTCTTTGGCCCTTGCTAGCTTTTTTGGTGGATGTGGCTTTGTCTTGTTTTTTTCTTTACATCCTTTCTGATAATGGTGACTTTGATGATCTTATCCTATGTTTGTAAACTTTGTGGTTTTGGGTCCCTGTAAAACCCATTTTTTCCTCTTTCAAAAACATTATAATAAATCATTTTATGCAATGGTGTACAACACCATATCCCAACATAAAGATACTAAATGGAAAAATTTAGTGCTTGATGACAAGGGTTTGGTTGACTCGGATGAAGATCTCCTCCCCAAATTTGAGGATGATAGTCAAGATAACACTAAATTTGAGGAAGAGGAAGAGGAAATCAACATTGAGGAGAAGGATAATAGTGGTGAAGCGGAAATTTTTATTGAAAATAATGAAGAGGATTCATAAGGACTTGAATGGGGGTAGGAATTTGGTAAGTAAAACCTTAATAAGGAGTTCATGAAATGGAAAATGAAGAATAAATATGTAACGACCCTAAGTGAAATATGGAAGACAAACCAAAAGAAAGGCCTAGCCGCTCCCTAAATGATGTGCTCGAAGGAGATGGTGAGATCATAATAAATAGGATTTTTTCCCTCGAGGAATGTTTTGGCAATATAACTACTATCATGGGAAGGATCATGCAACATGCAATTTTTTGTACTGTGTCTAGTAAGTCCAAGATAAGGAAAATTAAGAGGAAAACTAGGAAAGAGAACAAGGATATGCCTCAGAGGACTTCAATTACTAACTGTGTTAAAATGAAGGACTTGAGGACAACCATGAAAATGCTAAAGATAAATTGGAATCTCATTAGCTCTTCTAAACAGTAACTTTTTTTTATTTTTTTTGTCTTTTTTCTTACTTCATTCTGGCCTGTGTGCGTACTTCTACTACTTTTTGTGTGTATGGTTTTATGTGGTTTTCATGGCTCTTTTGATGGTTTTTAGTTGATTGGCCTAGTTGGACTCTGTTTCTCTTCTTGTTTTGATTAAACTCATGGGTTTAGGGTCCCTTCCCCCACTTTAATATAAAAAACATAGATACCATTAGGCAAACTTATATTTATAATAATGTAAAAATATTATTATAAATATTAATTAGTTCTTGTAGAGTAGGAAAATGCATACCCTTGCATTTTCACACTTGTTTGTGCTTGCCTTGATTTTTTTATGCCTATGTATGTCTTAATTGGTCCTATTTTGCATCCACAAGCTTAATGAATTATATCCTTTCATGGATAATCCCGAAAAACATCAAAGGGGAAATGATAATTTAATCATTTTGGTTGTGTGTCCCTAATTTTTGGGTCACGACTAAGACGCCACCTAGGGAATCTTTTTCCCCCAAAGGTCTTGGGACCTTGATTTCAAGTGCACCTTAAATGGGTCCCTTTTTCAAGTTTGTGCTACGAGCTTCATCCCTCAGGACTAGGATGCCACTTAGGGTGTCTTAGTCCCCCTTAAGGTATTTTTGGGATTTAATTTCAAATCTTGGTGGGATTTAGCCTCCTCTAATTAATGATTTCATATGTTGGCTTGTTGTGGTGTAATTTTGGGATATTAAGCATAAATAAGTATAAATACAAGGTTCCTTCACTCATTTTCATATAAGAAAGATAAGAAGCATTCAAGAATTCATTCCTAAGGAAATTTTATGAGATCAAGACCAATTCTTCAAGCATTTGGAGCCATCATCAAGATTCAAGCATCATACCAAGGATATTGTGGCATCATGTTTGTTATTGTGCTAATAATTGTGATGTAGGGTTTATGATTCAAGCAAGTGTTTCATCCAAGATCAAAATCATTCAAGAAAGAGTCAAGAACCACATCCATTGCAACCATTTTAAGCATATTTGCATCACCTTAATACAAGGGTTTGGTGAGTTGTAACATTTCATGTTGTTCATTCATCATTTCCCTTCTTTATTCTATTTCATTTCAAGGTTTAATTAACAACAAGGGGTTTGACCAAGGAAAACCCCCATTTACTAACAATCAACAAGCTTTTCCTCTCTTGCATATTTGTGATTACAAATTTAGGTTGAAGACTTGAAGATCATTTGAAGTGCAAAGTTTCAAAGTTGGCATCTTCACGAAAATTGATCTACTCCCTACCAATAAAAACTTGGATTTGATTGACTTAAAATGATCAAGAATTATTTCTATATAGGGGATCTTAGTCTTAGGAATGATCTATACTAGCAATAAGGAGTTACAAATTTCAATGCCAAGTATAATATTTAGTAAACGCGTGCAAAAGAAACCTTTTGTAATGAATGTTGTAATTATGGTTTAATAAATATTGATCTAATTTATATTGAAATGTTTCCTAGGTCCTCTTTTAGTAAATGTGTTCCTTTTCTTCCAC
Organism: Sequoia sempervirens; assembly: GCA_007258455.2. Lineage (NCBI taxonomy): Eukaryota > Viridiplantae > Streptophyta > Pinopsida > Cupressales > Cupressaceae > Sequoia > Sequoia sempervirens. The sequence goes on along the minus strand of VDFB02093606.1, from coordinate 3,750 downwards.
ATTTTTCAAAAATTTATTGCAAGATTTGAACCATCAAATTGCTTGTTATCTAGTTATCTAGGTAGTTGTGATTCTATAACTTATATTCCCTTTGGATTGATTCAAATTTCATAGAAATTAGATGAGACATTGATAACCTTTGATAGATTATGTGTTTACATATGATGAAGAAATATGTAAGTGTAATGAATTGCAATATATTTTTTATTATTTAAATGATCTGAATAAAAATATACTAAATACATTCAAACAAACAAATAAAAATAGAATATTTGTTGATTATTAAATATTTCTTATACCCTAGATTTCTAGCAAGTAAGTTGTGTGACCTTTTTTACTAAATCTTGTTGTAAAATACAATTAACATTTTTAATAAACTGTCACATAGAATTTCTTACAAATAGGAAAAAAAGGCATCATTATATCTGTAAAAATAAATGTATATTTACATTAAAAAAATCTCTAAGTAAATAACATTCACAAAATATCAACTTTGTAAGTTGGTTTGACTGTCAAATTTAGGCCTTGACTCCTTTCTAGATGGGGTAGAAGCCTTTTCTTGAATTGTGAGGAGAATGTAGAGTATAAATCTCTTTTACAAGGGTTTTTATTGTAAAAAGTCATCACAATTTGAAGTCTTGATCCATTAGGGTAGGAAAACATAGATGTATTGGCACAAAAGGTTCCATTCAACTTGGAGGAAATGGATAATTACCTAAGGGGCTAATGTGAGATTGGACCAAGTTTATATTATGATACAAATAGCTTGGGAAAAGGGATGATGAAATTGTTAAGTATCGGAAATTGTAGAGATAAATATAACACCAAGGGAAGAACACTAGAACTAATTTTAGCACTATGGATTAATCCAAGACTCAAAATTCCACTAAGAGGCATCCCTTACCTCTTAAATTAATTCCATAGGTGGGTTTATCCTCCAATATAGTTCCATTGGTTAGCTTATCATGTGAACTTCAGCTATAAATAAGATTACCATACACTTTCATAACATGCATGTGTGGTTTCAAAATGTTTATACATTCTTGTGAATTTGAAAGAAAGGCATGTTTTGAATTTTCCAATAGGTGTTAGGGGTTAATTTGAGTTGGTTTTAGCATTAGAGTGGCCAACCTTGTGGTTTAGTTTTCATAAACAAAATATACTCATTTTTTAAGCTTCCTATTATCATCTTTATATTCAATGAGCTTTTTAAATATCATCTAAATATTCATTGCTAATGAAAATGAAAAAAATGATGTGTAATAGATCCAAGGTGAGGCTCAAAGAGCCTCATGCTAATGAAACCATTAACCAAAGAAATGCTAAGAACAATATATGAAAGAGATGAAGAATAAGGAAACTTATATTATTAGGAAGGATGAGATGCCTTTATATAGCATAACCTCATTATTGAGTCTCGAAACCCTCCCATATAGTCAATGCATGAGTCTAGGCTAACCATGTCAAGTTTCACTCCATACAAGCACAAATTGAAAAAAATTCAACATGAGGAAATGCTAATATTTTTGGAATGGAATAACCAAAGATATGATCAAATAATATCTAATCATAAATAGTCGTAGAGTAATTAGGATTTGATTATATGGAAATTTCTAGGAGAGCTAAAATAGTTGTAACATCATGAATTAACAACATTAAAAAGTACATCATGTATTTATTATGTAATGGCATAAAAATTAAAAACATCATGAATTAATTATGTAACCATATAAGTCAAATATAATTCTATCAAGAAATCAATATCAAATAGATAATATAATCACATAACTCATACATTTCAATGTCAGTGATCTTCTTCTTCATCCAACTCTTTGTTTGTATCATCCAATCCAGATTCGACATTGTGAGGATTGGTCGTATCATCATCATCATCATTGATATCAGTTTCGATAATGTCATCATCCACATGGATATCATCTTCATGAACATTAACTCCTACATCATCATGATCTAGTTCCTCTTCTTTGACATCTTTGTCAGGCACATCATCAACTAACTATTGATTTTGATCATCATCTACATCATCTTCTAGTTCTTCAGTATCTTCTTCTTCTACCACATTATACTTTATCAACCTTCCTCTTAGATCATGTCTAACAACAAATGACCAACCCGGTTTACCTGGAACCTTTGAGTAAAATACCTTCTCACATTGGCTTGGAAGAACATAGAGCTCATTTCCAGCTTGCTTGATCGACCTTGTATTAACCATGGTAAATCCATTATCATGTTCAATAACAATTATCTCAAGATCATTTTCATTCAATCGTAGCCTGTACCATTAGATGACAAGAAAAATTAATTTGAAGGACTTAAAGTCACACTCAAGTATATCATCCAAAATCCCATAGTATCGATTTTCTGAGACTTTTGGATGTATGTTGCTTCTAGATGAAACATTAGTAACCTGAAAGACTGCAATTATCCCAAAATCACAAGTTTTCTTTGTGTCATCCAACTTTTTGATTCAAAATTTACAACCATTGCACCACATAGCCTTGTGGTGTTTCACCTACAATATGTCAAACATGTAAAAATTATTGCATCGTCAGTTGATAAACATATTTATTCTTGGCCAAATGTATGCAAAGAAAAAAAATCTCAACATATATATACATCAATATAATTGAAAATAATTAAATAATATGGGTGATTAATATATTTATACGTACCTGTTTATCTCTTAAACCATATCCTAAATCAATTTCCCTTGGTGTAACATTGGAATCTCCATTACGATGAGCTTCTTTAACCAATGAAACCACACCTCCCCATGTTAATGCGCAACCAAATTGTTGACATCATTCAATCCATACCATCATTCAATCAAGATTGTTTGCGACATACAAATGTAGTGCATCCCACTCTTGACCAATTGTATCAAAAAAATTTGAAATTCACAAACGGTGTATAATTAGTTAATTACCACGGTATACAACCTTAATTTATAATTGATGTACCTAAAAACCTAACATACCACTACCAATGATCTTATTATCTTTTGTTGTTGGATGAATTCAAATTGAACGAGTATGCACAAAGAATGAACTATGATCCTGAAGGGTACATACACTCTTGTAAGAAAAATAAAAACCTTAGTGGATACACCAATGTTCCTCTACCGGGGGAAGATTTTTTTAAGAACAAAGAAGACAAAGAAGCAGAGGAGGTTATAGAAAATTTCATGGAACAGCAAAAAAAAGCAAAGGTTGCAAGAAATGGATGATTCATCTGAAGAAGAAACTACAGGAGAAAATGAAGCACAATCACAATAGAGAACAGTCTCTCGGATGATGAATGATGAAAAAGAAGAACTCCCTGACAAGGACTTACAAGTAGCCAAGGAATTGCATGTAGATGAAGATGATAGGTTTACAACCTATGAATCCTTTATTTCTGATAATGAGTTTGTCAATTCAAGAGAATTTAAATATTTTTTATATAATTAGAAAGGAAAAAGGTTGAGGGAATCCATCCCAAATATTACCCCTGAAAATGAATAGCAATTGATGAAAAGGTTGAAAGATGATATAGACAATGAAGTGCAAAACATGACCCCTGAAAGGGGTACTAGACAATTGTTACTTGAAGCTAGTGTAATAGTATTTCCTGGTTGGGACCTCAGTGCCTCTTTAATTTTTGATAGTTTTTTGCATAACAAGGAACGATAATACAAGTTAAACATAGAGGGTGTGAAGGAAATTTATATAGGATCAAGATTCAATCCTA
>VDFB02093605.1:0-85603 GCA_007258455.2 Sequoia sempervirens | reverse complement strand
ACATAAAAGCTATGTAGATGCAAAGCAAGTACCTAGGAATTTTGCAGTAGGTGATAAGGTGTTGTTAAGGGTAAAACCTCATAAGAGTTCCATCAAGTTTGGAGAGTCATCCAAACTAGCTCTGCGCTATGTAGGTCCTTTTGATATTCTTGAGCAAGTGAATCCTGTAGCTTACCGAATTGCATTGCCACTGACTCTTTCCTGGATGCATAATGCCTTTCACGTTTCTTACTTAAAGAAGTATGCACCAGGAGATAATCATGTAATTGATTAGAATTCTTTATAGGTACATGATCCAAAAGTGGTAACAATTGAGCCTATCAAGGTGCTTGATACACATAAGATTCACTTGCATAATAGGGAGGTTCTGCGGTGCAAAGTCTAGTAGGACCAATATGCAATAGATTCTACCACTTGGGAAGACTATGCTAAGATAGAGAAAAAGTTTCCACGTCTTACATGCTTTTGAAAGTTCTTGAAAAATAATGTTTTGTTTGCTTTGTTTAGTTTATGTTTGCTACATAAAATCATCGGGGACGATGATTCACAAGGGGGGGATTATGTTACACCCCATTGTGCATTTACCTATTTACTATTACTATGTTAGTGTAAATTCTTGCATATGAGAATGTATTTGGAATTCTAAATAGAATATATATATATGATTGCACTTTGTTTATTAGAAAATTATGAATGTTTATTTCATTTAATATTATATAATGAAATGGATATTTGGAATGAATGGTTATTGAATTTGATATTCTAACTATGAAATGTGTACATGCTTGTTTTGATGAATGAATGACTACTTAAGTTGAATGTAGGTTCAAAATCAATCCTCCAAAAGCGAGAAGTATCACTTAAGAGAGGAACTTGGTTGGGTAACCTGTAATGAAACCTAATTGAGCTTACACACACACTCACTAATAGAATAGTTGAGTCAAGTCATAGTTTTGGGAGTTGGTAAGTCAACATTTAAAATGACGTGTTTGCATTAGGAAGGATCTTGACTTATGTTAAGAGTATTCTTGGATTGTGTTTAAGTGCTTGGTGCATGTGAGTTCTTCATATTACTATACTTGATTGATGAGATATATATACATAGAATGTATATATGTATACATATGCATGTGAACGATAACCCATACACATGAGGGGATACATACATGAGAGTACATAGATAGACGTACCTATGCACGCTTATGGACGGGTTTCTCATGGGAATGGTGATATCAAGAGGACAATGAGACATGTACATGTATATATACCTATTGATAAGATAGCAATTATTTATGTGTTTGATTGTATAATCAAGTGTGTGTGTGTGTGTATATATATATGTATGTATGTATGTATGTATGTATACACAGGTCAATATACATGTATGTGTTGACAAATGGGAATGTCCATACGAATATGTCGATATGTGTATGTGTATATACATATATATATATATATATATAGCTTTAATTGCTATTCATTGATATTATATATATGTAAATATATATACATACATAAATAGCTTTAAGTGTTAGTCATTGATATTATATATATGTACATATATATACATATGTATATACATACATATTGTTGACTTTCTCTTTGTGGTATATTTTCCTTGATGATAAAAGTGATTGGTGATTGGCATTATGATACTTGGTGCTCTTTGTATTCAATTTGGCATATTTAGTATTTTGTGGACCATGCTTTGGGTTGATGCATTTGGGTGCATTTTTTTATCATATATTGTGGTACTGATCATGTTGAGCTTCATGTGCAGATAAAAGTTATTTTGTCTATTCAGGTGGCATTGGTTTTCAAGTGATATCATGGAACAACTGATTTCATTTTGACAGATTGGCACTTCTTTATTGCACAACAGGTATATTGTTTCAATTGGTCATTATCAGATTGATCATGGCATCATTGACAAGATTCATTATGTCTTCATGGCGTTCAATTGATGATCTCCATGGTTGTCTCATAATTCTTTGGTGTCCACGGTTATGATATATTATTTGGTTCATGACATATTAGGTCATAATTCTATTGCTCTCCTCCTTGTCATTTGGGTTTGATATTTTATTTGGCATCATTGGTGTATGAGGTTGCTATACACTCTTCAGTTGATCTTATCATTTCATATCTTCATGGCTAGATTATTTTTGGCGCATATGTTTTACTTGCTCATGAGGTGGAGATTATTGTGTAAGATGTTTATATTGATACACAATATATGTATTGTGATCAGATATCATTTCATTATTACTTTACAAAGTATCTCATCTTACATATTGATTATTTGTATTTGGCTGGTCATCAGGCTTTATATGACCTCGACCTAAATGATAAATCGACCTTTTATTAAAGTTTAAATGGTTGTTGGTGGTCACTTTCGGGCTTCATTTCATATTGCATAGTGTTTAGTAGCTGACCATTTTACATGGTATCAGGCTCCACTTAATGTTTGGTTTAACATTGAAATTGGGTTTTACTTGACCTTGGCAACGACATAATCAAAGATTGACTTGGTCAATCGAATATTAGAATGATTGACTTTCATGGCATTACATGTGGGCAGTGATTTGGCACTTGATTATAGCATCATGTTGTCGGTATTTGTTGGAACTCAAAATGATTTCAATTCAACTTGTGGACTTCAAATGGTTATTGTTTTTGTTGAGTATTCGATGAAAAGGAAGAAATAGGGTAAACAAAATATTTGTCTCATTTTGTAAACACTATGAACCCTAGCAGCACTGCCATGGAGGATAATGGATCACGGTTTATAGCTAGTTTTCAAGCTGAAAGCTGGAAGAGTTTCAATGAGGACATTATAAGAAGTTTGTACAATCAGCTAGTAAAAGTTTGGCCACCTTGACAGGTATTTTTGTTTTTAGTTTGAAAGTTTTGTGCTGGCTTCAAAAGTAACTATTTTTGTGATTAAGTTGAAGATCAAAAATTTGTAAAGGATTAATCATGTTTTTCACTAACCCGAGTCTGCTCAAGGGTTTTATCATTTTCAGTGGCAATTCATTGATATATCTATGGTTATTCTTTAAACCCTTAGGGGTATCATGATTAAACAACATTGTTTACCGGTTTATAAAATCCGGTTATTGGATATGTGTTTTTGACAAGATGAGTAACCGTTTACAAACATTGCATATATATATTTGCAGAATCACATGATAGTGTGATGAGATGAAATAGACTAGATAGAGTATTGTTTATTGTGATATCTTTCTGTAAAGAGGAAAAGTGGGCTCATATTGCTTTCATCTCTAGTTGTATTACAAAGATTATTTTGAATTGGGCATTATTGCAAAATCATCTTGTATCTTATTGTAATTTTATAACTACAGAGAGTTATTGCAGTTATAAGGTTCTAATGGGTTACAATACCTTGAATGTTTGATGAAGTTGGTGCTCCACATTGTAACAGAGTTGGTGCTCTTTTAAATGAATTAAAGAATCAGTTTGTGAGTGGTTTTTTATACCCCAAGAGGGTTTTTCCACTCAGGAAATCTTTGTGTTATGTGATGTTATTTTTGTCTCTCATTCTATTTCAAGTTAATGTGCTTAATTAGTCATTTCTCTGATACTTTTAGTTTGTTTAAAAGACAAGTTAAGTTTGTTTAAAAACCTTCCTAAAGCAAGTTAAACCCGTATTGTGTAAAGTTGAAGTCTTGTTTCAAAAAGCATAAATAAGGTTGTTCACAATTTAATGGAACAATGCTACATGATGCTTTTAATATGAGTTGGTTCTCTTGCATATCTTTCTGTAAAGTTTAAGTGTTCATGTGTTTGGTTAAATCTTCCACATTGTTTCAAGGTCAAAAATTTAAATTGTGCATTCAAATCCAAAAGTTTGAAAAATTATCACTCTGATTCACCCCCCCTCTTAGAGTGAATCCACTTCCAACACACACACACACATATATAACACTGATGGCTGATTTATAGTATAAATTCCATGGTCGATATAAAGAGAATATAGTGCTACATTTGATAGTGCAATGTTAAGTATTGAAACACATTTATCATTAATGATAATGGGCGATAGAAATGCATAAGTATTAAACTACCGTGTGAACATTATTAACCTCAATAATAAAGTGTTGTGCACTAATTAAATGCAACGAACTGAGTCAAACATTATACATTGCTATAATAATGGAGGTCGATTCTTTGAAATGTGTCGATTTCCATGCCTTGGACCAAGTTGACTAAGTAATACACAACTAGATAATGATTGATTGATTCCTCTGTTTTAAACAACAAGCTTGTAGATAGGAAATGTGATGACAACTTGGCACCATAAGATGAATTTTGTGTTTCTTTTATGTCTTTTAAGCTTGGGAGTCACTTTCCTGAATGAAGCATGTGCTTTATGAAATAGTCAAACTATTGTTGGCAAGCATTGGGTCGATCTATTGTATAGTTTTGATGAGTATTATGATAGGAATCCGCTACCTTTTCTTTATTGAGCTAAGTTAATGGTATTTGGGTGAGAAGTGTCATAGTATAATCCTTGTTTGTATCCTAAGGATGTTGGTTTTTGGGTGTAAATATGAGGCATTCTCACCTCATTTGGATACAATTCTTCTTTGCATCACTACGCTGCTCCATTCTGTTGTATTTTTCATTGAGAGAATTCTTATTCTTCTGAGAGTTATTGTGAGGAAATTTTATTTGTGTGAAAATTGGCATGTTACATCAACAAACTATCCACACAAGTCATCCATCTCAAAATTAATGTTGCAGGAAAAAAATGAATTGTTCCTCCATAAAAGAACACAAATTAGCTTGCATACAAGCAGAAAATAAATTAAGTCATAAATCACATGATTTTCTACCCCAAACAAACTTATGATGACAATAGTATTCAATTTTTTCAACTAGAACCACTTTCCAACATACTCCAATAGTCTAGTGGTCCCAAAATACTCAATTTTGTAGCTGATCAAACATAGAAATAGCAACTCATAATTTAATCTTATCAAAATCAACAACCAACAGTTGCATAAATACGATCTTTTTGCAAGGACATGAATAGTGCGCATTGAAATGCTCAAAATAACCTTGGAAAAGGTTGAAAAAGGATCCTAGACAACGTCCAACTGATAGTTCCTCCATCCCTTGACTGATTTTTTTTGCGATCCTACATGAGTGTGAGCAAACCAAAGTATGAGGTGACCTATCTGCAACAAAACAACAAAGTAAAAAATGAAATTTTGAATTATTTTTTGCTAAGGAGCATCTCTCAGGTTGGCATAACCTTCTGACATACTTTGTTGATGTCTCTATCATGAATTCAAAGGAATGAAGCAACTCCGCCATGCTTATGTTGTGTGACTTTACAATTCATGTGTGCCTCATCAGAAGACCTCTTGGTGAAACTAAAAGTATCTTCTCCAAAAGGAATGCCTCTCAAGCAAATCATCCAAGTGTCATCACCAAACTGCACCTACAAGGCACTAGGATCTTTGTAACCTTCATATGATATTACACCCATCTTGAACTCATCCTCCTGATTTCAATGGAGGATTGTGACATCTTTGACTTCTTTTTGTAACTCAACCATGAAAGCATCACCAACTAAGGGTCTAGGAGAAATTGATGTCTCCATATTCCATTTCAAAGAAGGATTAACAAATGTCAAATCAACTCCTAATCCAAAAAGTGGATTGTCAAATAAGTGGAAATCATGTTTAGACCCTTGTCTTACCATTTCTTTATGGAAAACAATTTTTGAACTTGCATTATCTATTATTGTTCTGAAAATTCCAACAAGCTCAAAATCACTTTTGAAAACCTCTCAAAGTTAGGCATCATGTCGTCTCCATGTTTCAACACATCTCATGTGGAAACTTCAACTTCAACCTTACTTATCAAGCAACCTTCTTAGAGGATTATCGATCAAAAAGTTTGGCACATCCTCATAATATGATCTCAAATCAAGTTGAAAACTGAACTCTATATCATGCTTGGGAACTTCACTAGGATCCCATATCTTGATATTGTCACTAGATGTTTCATCTTACATCACAAAGAGTGGATTATCATAAGTTGACTTAGTGCCCATTTCAAAGAAAGGATTATCAAAAATTTGAAAGTCACTCCTTTCCTCTTGCTAAAACCCATCTTGTTGATCCAAATTTGTGCATGCAACTTTTGATATCTTTGGAAAACTCTCTAAATCAAACTCATTTTGAAGACTATCAAGCTCATCAATTACTTGCTTGATTTCTTTGGAAAACACTCTAAATCAACTCATCTTGAAGACTATCAAGCTCATCAATTACTTGTTTGATTTCTTTAGCTCTTTATTCATTCTCTTGCTCCCTAATTTTTTTTGTATTGGTTAGTTGACCTACCTCCATTAGCTCCATTTGAGTATTTTCTAATGTGTCTTTTATTGAATCAAGCTTAGGAGTAAGCTCATCAACCTTTCTCTCTTCTTTGAATGCACTAATGGCCTCCTTTGTAAATTTGATGGCATAATCTTGATCTCTAATCAAGTGTAAGTACTATGATTTCATTGTCTCCAAAGAGTATTTGATAAGTTGTGAGTTAGAAAAAGTAATTCTACGCTCAACACCTTTTTGCATGAGGATTTCAAGGATCTTGTGAATGTTGTGCAAACTTGTAAGGACTTGAATCTCTTCCTCATTGGTGAGCAAGAGTTGATTCTTCAATTCACATAACTCTCTAGGTCTTTGTTCAACCAAGTGACTTAGTTCTCCATGGAGCAAATATTTTGAATTATCTTCATTTTCAAGAGCCATATGATCTTCAAAATCTACTTTCTCCTCACAATCACTTTGATCAAAAGTCATGGAAGCACCATACTTAGACAATGAGTCATTACTAAGTGTTGATTTAAAATCTTTATTAGGCTCCATTTCATTATACTCTTCTATTGAATTATCTAAGAAGTTAAAATGGTGTTCTTCATGTTTGGGAGATTCCTACTCGAAATCTAGATTGCCATTATTGGAATGATGTAGATGCTCCTCATTGGGTGTTGTTTTGAATTTTTCAGTAGCATTAAACCCTTCACTAGTAGTTGCAACTTTTCCAAAAAGTCATTCTGGAGCTCCGCCATACATACTTCTTGATAAAAGACATCTTTTTCTTCATAGGAAATTTTAGAATGTTTGTCTCTAATATTTGGGCTCAACTTCAAAAAAAATTGTTGTTGTATTCTCAAAATTAGCAAGCTCTTTCATTATAACACTATCTCCCTTGAGCTCATCAACATTTTGTTGGAATAAACATGTGTTGGAAGTTGATAATTCATCTAAATCATCCTTGAGCTCTCCCACAAAGTTTTTCCTATCATCAAAGGTTTTTGATGTTGTCTTTTCTTCTTCAACTACTTTTCCTTTGCATAATTTTTGCAAAGAAGTTAGGGCAGCTCTATGCTCAAACAAAAAATCTTTATTAACTTACTCATCATTGAATTTTGATATCAATAAACCTGGATCCCATAGTCTTTTGAATAGTTGACCTTGATTTGGAATTGAAGGATCAATGAATTCACCATGGATGATTGATTTCTTCAACATATGTTGATTTGTATTATGCACTGACCACAAACTAAAATCAATTATTTCATCATGTACACTTCTCTCAACAAATTTTATCTGAAAATCAATATATTTCAATCTTTCTTGGGTATTTCCCAATCATATTCTTTTCATCATCAAAATGATTGATATACTCATCACTAATTGTCGACTTGAAAATTTCAACTTTCTCCATAATAGCATTCTCTTTAGCTGAAAATTCAAGATGGGCATTATGCCAGGTTTTTTGATTAAGAACTTTCTCCTCGACATCAGAGGCATTCATGCTTTCATCTTCATGTGTCTTATCAACAATTGTTGATTTAGCAAACTCCAAATCAACATACTCACCAAACTCTGCATTATCAGGAAGATTTGTGCATGCTTCTTCCTTCAAGATTCCCACTTCTTTGTCCTTGCATTAGCGACCAATTTTCCAAGGCTCCCTACATAGGAAACAAATATCTTCTCTTTTGAGCTCATTTTTGCTAGTTTCTTCATTTATTCCAATTTCAAGATACTTTTGAGTTCTTAAATGCAGAGTCTTCAAATGCTTCTCCAAGAATGTTGGAGTTCTCCCCAACTAACCAATTAGCCTTCGAAAGGCTTGGAAACTAGCTAAATGTGCACGAATTGGCCATGTGCCAAAAGGGGACATTACATAAAATAAGTACCCAAAAAGAAACTAGATAGAAGAACAAGTGTTGTAGTTTAGCCAATCAACTAAAACTAGTATTATTTCCAACCCAAACTACTGATTTATTAATTTTTCCACCAACTAGTTTTCATATTAAAATAAAATAAAAATTACTTTGCAAAAGAATATATAATCTATATTTTGCACAACATAAACTGCTACACAAAATCAAATCCCCACACCACACTATTTTTTTGGAACATATAAATCACACCAAGTATTGAATCCACACAAACACCAAAAAATTGCAAAAAATGAAAACCACAAGCAAATACCCACTAAATTTGAAATCCAATTTGCAACTTCAGCACAATGGTGATTCTAGAATGAAACCACACAACTAACTAGGAGGGTTTTCAACCTCAAAACTAGATTTACCAAAGGGTTTTCATCATTATGTAAATAGAAGAACAAAGTTCATCTAGAGAAAACAATGAAAATTCAACAGTAAGATTTCTTTTGTAGAGCCAATCTCCTTTTATAATCTTTTCAAATCTATTTTGGAAAAAACTCTTTTTATTCCTTCATTGTTTTTTGAAAAAAAAGTTCCTTTACATTTCATTGCTTTTCCAAAAAAGTGTTCTTTTTATTTTTTGTTATTTTTTATTTATAAATATTTTTCCTTAATAAAATAATATAAAGTGTCTTTATGACCACTTTTTAGCACCTTAAGCCTAGCAATACTTTATCTACATACTTAAAACACTTTATTAAATAATTAAATGTAAGTTGTCAATTAAAATATTTATCAAATCTATCATTTTTGAGAATTGACTTTAATTATTTAACTTATTTTCCTTTTACCAACACTCAATAGCCTACAAAAAAACTTAGGAAATAGGCTAAGGATCACCAAGAACTTACACTCAAGAAGGGGACATTACAAGCTCATCTTAACACCAATGCTTCAATGTTGCATTCATTCTAAATTGATAAGGTAAGCACAAGTATGCATATATGTATTTATTTTTCACCTACTCTTTATTGCAATGTTTATTCCATTCATCATTTTTGACATGTTTTCATAAGTTGCCATCCTTTAATAGAGTGCATGTAAGTGGGGAGAGTTGTAGGGCACATGTAAATACTCCAAATTTACTTTAATCACATTTTTGGTTTTGTCCAATAGTTGATGCATTAAACATCCAAATTCAAAAATTAGGCTAGGTTGGCTTGAGTAGCCTTGTCAAGAGATATGTTAAAGGTTATTGTTCCATGACTTGCCTTCCTATATTGTCTCTTATTTGCCATCATATGTGTCTATTACCTTCAACATAATGCTCGTCTTTCTTTCTTTGCTTGCCTTAAACATCTTTTACTCATAATGATCCATAGTCAGTGATGTTCAATACTGATATTTATCACATGAGTCATAGTTACCACTTGCCTTCACTATCCAGAGATGATAACCTCCATTATTTATAAGTGGTAGTGAGAATATAGAATCCATATATGTAAATTTATTCTTAGTAAATTCATGAAAAACAATAATTCCTCACTCACTCTATGCTTACCAAATCAATGCCTATGGAATCTTAAAGGTCTCTAGGGCAAAGGAACTTCACCAAAGAAAAACAAGTCACAATTGTAGGATTCATATCTATAGAAGTATACCAAGTCTTATGAATTTCCTACTCTAGTCTACTCAAGTTTTCCCTATCCTTCTTGATTCCACCTATTATACATAACTCTATATAAATGCTTAAGCTAAGCGGAAGGTTAATGCACCAACAAGAGAACCCAAGATAGTGTTCCTTTAACCTCCTTTCTTTCATTTATATAAATCTGGTTATTTAATTTGTATGATTTGATACATTTATCTCGCATATTGCCTTGTATTTATTTAATAGCTCTAATTTGTTGCTTTACGTATAGCCCTTATTTCCATTCTAACTATTTATTTTATACCTTTTACTTGTAGCTTGACGTACAACCCTTATTTCCATTTTAACTTATCAACCTGCATATTTCCCTTTAAGTAGAGCCTAGAAAGACTCATTTTATCTTAGTAGTGGTTGACTTAGTAAAGAATTCTTTCAAGGCACATATACCTTAAAACACAAAATGACAACCAAACTATGGCATTTTGCTCAAATATTACCCGAGTGAAATCGAGATTTGGACCCACTTGTTTAAATAATTAAAATCAACATTAGCTTTAATGACCACCAACTTAATGAAACAAGGCTGGCAAATGAAAATTTGAGATAAATAGTGACACTAATTCGAGTCTGTGGCCTTTCACAAATATAGACTTCAAAAATATCAAATACATCATCCCACCATGTATTTTATCCGATTTCCTGAAAATCACATCTATGGGTAACTACTCTTCCAAAGTACATCTACTTTGTAGGGGGGTACAGAATCAAACATAAAAGTAAGAAAATGGTGAATCAAAAAACCAATTCCTTATCCATTGTGCAAACTTGAATGACAATGCTAGAACAAGAATTCACTCAACTTAAAATACAACCTAAAGTGACTAAACTTTATTTTTCTACATTAGACTGTGAACAGAAGTAGAGCCATCTTGCTCACTTGTGCTAGAGCTTCAAGTATTGTCCATTGTAGAACAACATTCAATGTGTTTCATCCATGTATGCAAGATAATACATATTGTCCCCAGAAGCCAACATGATCCTGAAGTGAGACCAACTGAAGCATGCTGTGCAGCATACCGTTGTTTTGCAGAAATGTTTTGAGTTTACATGTCAGTTAGTTCAACAATGTTTTGTTCAATTATAATCTTTTAATGTTTTTTTAAAAGGGGCAATCCTCAATAAACCAACCATCTAACGTTGTTTCAAAGTTTGGGTATATATCTCTACTAAAATCACCATCTGTTGCTGCCGTACAATAAAGACCTTTTGAATTATATATGCCTTTCCATGTCTGCAAGTTGAAGCCCATAATATTCCAAATCAAACTAATCACCTCAAACTCCACAACAAACATCTCTTGACCCATGATCTCGTAATCTAGTAATGTGACCAGTTTATGCTCCTTTGAATAAGTAAAACATGGATACAGGAGATTTAGAATGAAGTTCTCACTTCGTAATAAAATCTCAATCAACATCCAACGCACCTGAGATTAATTGACGTATCTTCTCTTTATTTTTAGTAAAAATTTCATTTCAGCAGTTATTGTCATGTCAGTAATATATTATTAGTTAATCATGTTGTGAATTTTTTAGTACCTTGGAGCTTCTCAAGATTTCTTTCAAAAATCTCCCCATATTTGTCCCATTCATGTAAAATTGTAAACCAATCTATATAACTAAAGGTATTGGGCAGAAATTTATTTACTAAAAGACAATATTTGAGTGCAAAATAAAACCAAAACCCCAACAGTGTGAACTGTGTGAGATATTATAAACCAGCTAATCTCAGAGAAAGAAAGATGTTAAAAACCATTTAACAAATAGAGGCCATCTTTTGAATACTCATATTTGTAATGCATGTAGATATGACCAAATAACACCATATTGTTGACCTATTTCAAAAAAAAAAAAAAAATTGCAAGGAATAAATGAAAGATGAGGTTAAATGGGGAAGGCCCTATTCTAATGAAGGATGTTACAGAAGAATACCCTAAATAAGCAAAGAGAGATCAATAATCAAATATATATTCAGCCTACTCTCAGATTAGAAGCCACCCTTTGACTGCATTTTGATGCTCAAAATAAACACAAAACATTCGTTACATATTGGAAAAAGAGACAATTACAGTGTTAATGTTTTTCATATTACCACTCAACAAGAAAATGACTGAAAAAACCTTTACACATTTCAAGGCAGTATACATGTTAAGAAAAAATTCCCACATAAATAACCCTTGTATGTGTTTTTACAGACTAGATATATCAAGATGGAAAACAATAAACAAAAGTTTAGCATCTGCAGGACAAGCGATAAAGAATCAATTACCCTCTGATTTATTTGTCAGACACTTTAACAGTAACACTTGTTAATGACAATTTTGAGATGCCAAAATGTATATTCAATTGTGTAAGGAAGCTGTCCAAATTTTTGAACATGGGGCAAAAGTGCACTCAACACGGCTGCTAAGATATAGACCACCAGAGATGGGTTACACATTAAAAAAAATATGCTAAAGAAGTAAAACTGCAGTATAAAAGTAGTCAAGTAGCAGAAAAATAGATAAATATGTTCTACTTAACATGCATTGCATAGCAGTGACCTATGTTCCAAACATATTGAAAACAAATCATAATTGACGTCTAACTTATTATTTGCTAGAGATATTTGCATAGGGTGTGTTAGGTTATATATTCTCATACATTTCTTGCAATATGGCATAGTGTTCACTGTCAACGTCAACTCATTGAATCTTTGGAGAGAAGACAGAAAGAAAGATACTAGAGTAAATCACAATAATCTTAAAAGAAAGAAAATGAACATGTCTGCATAAAATTTGTTGGATGCTTCCATAAGCACTAGAAGCTCAAAAATGTTTACCTTTGCATGAAAAAGGTTGACTACATCAGCATTATCATTCATGTGGAACAGTATGACATTCCTCTACCACATAAGAAGATACATCAACATGCCTTATTGCAAGTTTGAGTTTAATACCCGTATGTTCTAGAGTAAGGTAATGTTTTGAGGTTACCCATGCACAAACATTCAATCCAATAATCCAAAAAGCAAATGAGCGTTCTCCAACAAACCATATAAAACCTATAAATAACAAATGAAAAGTTTAGGTCATATTATTACAGAAAAAGTTCATATAACCCTTTTACACATGACATTGTCAGCTCTCCAATGGGTATTCAATGTATACAGATGCCATTTTAGGCTTTGTATATGACTACTTTGTAACAGGTTTTTTCCTTAGAAATGGTTCTAAGTCAAGGATATTTATTTTTGCTGCAAGTATGAAGTCGTTCTCAGATAGATAACCTGTGTATAAAACATTTAAAGAAGAGGAATGAAAAGAGATAATACATTATACTAAATATATTGCATTTTATTAGATACACCTATGCATGATACAAAATAACATTTGGATTCCATTAGAACAATGACCATATAGAGAGCTTAGTATCTCCATTTAATATCTTTTGGTTGTCTGTTCTACAAAATACAATTCAAAAAACTGATCTATACAGAAAACCTTAATTTTTGAACTCATCATGTCATTTGATAGGTTGTAGAGGATGAACGAGTTGCAAGAACCATACCAGAAGAAAACAAATTAAAAGGGTTAGAGGGGATAAAAAGGCCTTGAGGACAGGCTAAATGTGCCTGGTCATTGAATTACATTATTAAGATATGTTGGTAATGATTCATTAAGAGGAATTAGCTTTATGTACTGGTTTGGGAGAGACATATATACCTTTTCATACCTTTTCTTTTCGCAATTGTTTTTGGATCGAGTGTGAAAGTGCTGGAATAGAAGACTAGCTCTGCTACTCTTAGATTAGTATGTTTCATTGTTTTCAGACATCTTTAAGAAAATCAAGCTGTCTTGGAAGGAGAAATATGTTAATAACTCATTTCAAAGCTATTTATCGAATGCACTAGAGTTTTAAATGTCAAAACATTGAAAGACTTATGTATCTTCATCAGAATTAAAAGTATCCCACATATTAATTTGTAGTGCCACAAGCTACTTCATGTCATAGATGGTGAAATTGTGCAATTTTCATCACTGTTGCATGAAACAGATTGAGTCAACAGCATATCCATTTTTTTTACATCTCCTTAACCACATCAGAGATATTTCTTAGCCTATTGTTGATTATTTGGTTATTTATACTCTAAAAGTTTGGGTTGGCTGTACTGAGATTACATGCTTGGCAGGACTATGTCATTGAAGATCAATGCAACAATACTCTACTCAATTGGCAAATACTAATCAGCATTATCCCATAAATAAAATATATGGAGATAAAAAATTCCAAAGTTTGGTGGCGTTGAAAGAAACTAGAGCAATTTCATATGTGAGGCAAGGTGATAATAAAAGGAATATGGCCATCTGTTTATATGCCTTTTTGCTTCCCTTCCTCCTTCCCTTCCTCCTGCATTCTTCTGAGGGGTAATACATGTAGATAATTGTTTAGTAAAATATTTTAATCTATGCTAAGTTAATGATTATGGTGTGTTCCCATACAAAGCTTTTTCAAAAAGCAATTCAAGAGCAAGCAAAGCAGGATAATCTCACAAACACAATTCAATCCACCGATTGGAGTGTTCCTTATTATTGCCTAGTTCCACATATACCTAGTAACCCCATGGAGGAGGGACATGTTGTAGGACCTAGTCAATGAATCACAAATTTCTTGATGGGGACCTTAACAATCCAAAGATCCATAGAATTCCTCAAGTTTTGTACTTTGCCTGATAAGGGCTCCTTTTTGCTATTACCTATGGTCTTATTTTCTTCAGAAGATATTAATATCATTAGTGAAGTCATAGGTCTTGTTATTAGTGTGCTTACACTACATCTTCCTCCAGTTTGATCTTTGAGCTTCAATGTAACATCATAAGCTCTAGCTTCTAGACAGATCAACATATCTTTTTTCCTGTGAATGAGAAGATCTTTATTTAATAATTATTTATGCAACTTTTTTCATATCAATACAATGCCCTACAACTTTTTCAGAAGTGTTCAATAAATGAGTGATTAATTATTCTACATATGATATAATTCCTATTGTATTTTGTTAGATTGGTGATGACGATAATAAATCATATCTGGACTCCCATGCCAACTTCCTTCCTAGAAAAATTTTACCTTTAGATTCAATTTTATTATAAAAAAATAGATAAATTATAGAAAAAGACTTTCATATCCTTACCTATTGAATGTGTCCATATGTCTATAATGACATTATTCCACCCAACAAGATGAAGATCAGGATGATGACCTGCACAAAAAAATTCAAATATCATTTTTCTCAATAACAGCCAATAATTAATGATGGTTAGACTCTATATAATTAATTGAAGCTACATTAAAGAACAGGAATTTTTCAATGATTTAAGTCTTATCATTTCCTTTAACTTTGGTTCAAGCACCTTCATGAGAAATTTTTGAACCACATATTCATTTCTTTGTCAATGATCAACCATGTACCATATCAAAAATGTAGTCTCAAACATGACAGAAATGCCTTGCAAACTCTGAATTCAAACCCATTTTACAAATATAAATCTGATCTTCTTATTTGGATTGGTATTATAAACCTAAACAATGGGGTGATTTGCATTCTGAACCAACATTCATTCCATATGATCAGCTTAATTATATTACACATGCATTAATGTCATATTCAAGCATATAGACATGACCATCACATTTCAAAGACAATCAGATCACAATTGAGAATGTTGGATATTATTCCTTAAGTTAACCTACAGGTTCTTAAAATCATAGCCTACTATCTTACATAAAAAGCTAATAAATTTAACAAAAATACAGATGGAAAGTTTACAACAAATGCGCAAAGAAGAGTTTATTGTTCTTATTCTGTTACCTCAGAATACTTTAGTAAGAAAGCTAAGCAATTGAGACTACAAATAAAGTAATACACTGACATCAATTTAAAGTAATTAAATTTCAATATATTTGCCAAAAATATTTAATAAACACAGTCCAGTTGACGAATGAAAAGTGCAGTATCTTGGTATCAAACTTGGTTCATGTAAGACAACAATTCTAAGCTAGTAAGGCCTACTCATTTCTCATACATTTACGTAATAGGTGTCCCTTTTAAAATATTCTAACAAAGTGGTTAATGAATTAAATACTCCTCATTCAAGAATATACTAAATCACATGGAGGACCTTATGAATTCCTTCTAAATATTTCAAATATAGAGAGATCATTTCTTTGTTTTCAAACAACAAAACAGATTAGCTTACACTTCAAAGCTATATGCAACATAAACATTCAAAACAATGGCTGTAAGCTGCTGCATAAGTAATTGCCTCTAAAAGTTTCAATATGAGTACAAACTGATTCATGACTATTTTACTGAGCCTTATGATAGCAGCAGTAAGATACCAATATCTTTTAGCCTCTAGAAAAAGTGTCTGGATACAATGTCAATGACCTTCCTAAAGTCTACAGTCAAGGGATATGGCAGGGTTTCTTTGCCACCTGGTATAGATATGGATTGTAGCAGAATGTGTAACTTCAGCATTAGCAATAACAGAGAAAGCACCAACACTTATCTGTGATCATTAAGTAGCGAGGGTTTTAGGGTATGATTAAAAGCAAATAATTTTTTGACTATGTAGCGTGGCATTGCTGCTAAGGAACTGTTTCCTAGTTGTGAACTGTTAAAAGATATGGTTTTTATGGTACCATTTGTAAATATGAATTTTGGAAGTGCATACAACTTCAGCAGTGGAAATCATAGAAGCAAAAAACTCCAAAAAATCGCGATTATACCCGATTTTTTGCAAATCATTTCTGCAAATGATTTTTTCCCCAAAAAATTCTTGTCTTTTAGAAAATCATTGACTGTGGTTTTCAACAATTTTTTCACATTTAAATCACATAAAAATTGAGTTTAAATTGCATCTGAAACCTTAATCAATCTCTTGCCAATGCATGAAACCTGCGAAATGGAAAAATATTTTATGAATAATGCAGTCATGCAACATTTTTAGGGCATGACTGCAAACAAGAGCTTGTCGAGACATGCATAGAAGGTGCAACTAGTGTTACGACCCAATTCTGCGTAAATTAAAAACTTTCCAATTCTCACTTAAAACATGTAAAAGTAACATATGACAAAGATAATACAATAAAATTTCTTCCTTTCTTTATTGATAAACACGTACAAGTTACAATATGTTTCCTCATGAATTTCATTTTCTTTGCAAATATAAATCAGAGTTAAAAAGTAATACAGTTACATACATAGCTCGTAAGCTTTTGCACAAATAGAAGTAAGAAGGTCCAGGAGTCCGTCCTTTCAAATCTTGGTACATCGGCCGCTGCGTGGAGGAGAAACATCACTCGAGCTTTTCCGCCAACCACGGACTTATAATGCGGTCCCCCGCACGATCATTTTGCAATGAACGGCCCTCCCTTCGAAGAAGAGATTGGTAGGGTATCCTTTAACGATTACCAACTGAGCATAGTGCTGTGTCCTACACAACTAGTACCTTGCTATTTCACAATCACGAACTAGTACTCGGATCACAATGAACTGACAATGTAGTCTCAACTATCTCACATCTAGGTGGATGTCGTACATTTCACTACTTTGGCCAAAGTATTCTCATTCAGTACTTCGAATGAAGGTCATCTATCATAAACACTACTCAGGGCCAATTTGACTTAAGGCTTCCTTACTCTACGCATAGGTTTGTCCTTCAATGGGTGAAACCGTCATCCCAGACATCCTACAATCACACGAACCTACTAGAAATGAAAACAGTATTCAAGTGTCTTGTATCAATCCTCCTAACTAGGAATTCTTTATCCTAGGAGTATTTAACTTATCTCAGTTATCCTAATAACTTAAGCTAAAAGACTTCACTTGATTCTGCCATCACTTCGATCCTAGTAGATATAATAAGTATGTCTACGTATTCTCCATATATAGAGATCATACACAACATGCAATAACCATTCAAAATGCAAATAAATCCTTCCCTTTTATCTTTTCCATTATTTCGTTTTAATGCAAGAGAAATAATCTAAACCCTTAAGCTCTTTATCCAAATAATCCCTTTTTCACAATTTCCCCCTAATCATTGAATCCTTTTCACATTTTCTTCTTAAATGAATTGCTTTAATTATTCATCAAAACAGTTCTTTCCTATTAGAGCTAATTGAAAACAGCAATCATAAGATCAAAAAGGAAACAACACTTCAATAAAAATTATAAACTAGGAGGATTCATGCCTGTTTTTAAAGCTTCTCCTTCCAAATTTGCTCTTCTAGATTCTCCTTCAAATAAGCTTCCAGGGTTTAAGCTAAATATGGCTTCTTTTATGATAGTATTTCACTCTATAGTGAACTCCTATAACTCTTCTCTCAGACGTGTTTCCACCACTCAATTCCTACTCAGCTATACAAATTCCTCACTTTAAACTCAAAATGACTTAATTCACTGTGACTGGTAAATGCTGGAAATAATTTACTGTGCTTATCAAACTCAGCAATACAGGAAAACTCAGACAGTACAATGAAATGGATATGGAATGAAAATACTAAACTCAGATTGTTCAAAAGTGTGTTCACAATGAATGGAAGGGCGTGTATATATATAGGCCCGAATTGCAACGAATTCCACTAAAGAAGGCATGCGAATTGACAACAAGTCTCAAGAATTAGTCAAACTGATACTTGGCAAGTTTCTAAGCTGTTAATCATCAAAAAGGAGGTGAATCGACTTCCTTTAAAGCCAGCAAATTAAGAATTTTTCAACTCTTCATGGCGGATTTGACAGCTCAAGGCGTTTTCCAGATTTTAGGTTATTTTGAAGCAATTAAATCAGGAAGTTCGTTCCAGATGAAAGGGTCAAGGTTAATATGTTCCCACGTCGCCATTTCGGGCCAAGAGATTAGCATTCGACCATTTCTCAGTGACCAGTTCTTTGCCCCCGCGTTTCTGACGCGTTTTTCTTCATACGCGCGACTTTCCTAGGCGGTTTTTATGCGTTTTTCAAAGAAAACGTGTTTTCTGCCTTTTTAATTGTTTATAAATTCGATTCCTCTTGTTTTAAAAATCTCAAACAAAATGAAATCTTCGATTATTTTCCATTCGAAATTGCTTCTAATAGATTAATATGTTTCAAATAAAGCTTTAAATAAAATCGATATAAAGCCCAGGTTCGATACTCATTTTTATTCAAAAATTTCCTTCTACTACATATTGCGCATTATTTATCCTTTTTGAAATAAAGCTCAATGCATTATTTATCCTTTAAACATTTGCAAATATTTTCTCCAAAAGATATATAAATATATATATTTATATATTTAACTCTATTCATTTTCCAAAGGATATATAATATATATATTTAATTTTATTGTATTTAATATAATTATAATATAGATTTAATCTACATCATATATATCTATGTATATATCAAGTTTAAAATAAACTTATATACATAAATGTATATCCTGTAAAAACTATATTATATATAATACTAAATATATAATTATATTTAATAATATACAAAAATACCCGTATACATTTTTATTTTTTCAAAGTACGTATACTGCGAGCCAGTCAGCATACTTTCATTATACGTACCCATGTATATGTGTATATAGGTGTATTATTAAATTCAAAGGCTAAGATTAAACATTATTAATTTCACCATAAACACTAGGTAGAGTGTGTACATATATATATACCTGTGTATACGTATGTATGCGTACATACATGTCGACACATGTGTACGAGCATATCCCTCTGCTTAACATACACATGTATTGATATGTCTGTACATATAAATATATGTTTACGATGTATAGATGTATGTGCGTTCCCAATCAATCATTAACTCATAATATTCACATCATTCATACTTGGGTCATGGTATAGCAAGTCTGACGTTCAAACAATTACATCCCCTAAAGCATAAAGAAGTGAATTTAGAATCCTTATGGTCAATAAACAAGCCTACGGATGACTTACCGTTATCTCGACAAACAGGCTTGGCTTACTCAATCTATAGTATGTGTGTGTATGCCCAATTTGGTAATTGTTACTGTTTACCCGACCAAGTTCCTCCCCGAATGATGTCTCTCCTCTGTCCGGAGGAACAGTCTTCATACCTGCACATCATGACATGACATCGGCAGTCATATGCTCATAACAAGGTAAAAACATCTCACAAGTTAGAATAACATTATTCCATAATTGTATGCAACATTTAATCAAGAATTAAATCATTTAGAAGTAACAATCAAATGAAACCATCATTTAAACAGGACTCATCCATTTAATAACGAGATCAACCATGTTTTATTCATCATCAAGATTCAAACATTACAATCAATTGCCCTATGAAATAGTAGCTATAAAATCGGGATGTAACAACTAGTTGCAAACTTGTAAGGAGTCGGGAGGCAATGCATTTGAGTCAAAGGTAGGCAATTTTTTGCTGCAACACTGCTACAAATACATTTTATAACTTCATACCATATAAATAGCATTTACACAAAATTCAACCAACACGTACAAATAGATGAATAATTTGTTAAATAAAATTTCAATGTGCACATCACAAGGACCTTTCAATTTAAATTAACAAGATAAAAAACGTAAAATCTATTTTATTTTGGTGGGTTTCCATCCGAAGAGATAGTATTTTACTATTACAACAGGTGAATGGTCAATATTCTGAGGTTATATCTTAGCTCATGGTTCATACTTCATATTTTGTGTCTACTTTATCATGGTTTAATTTTATATATATTCAGGTGCTAGGATTTTTGTCAACACAGTCAATACCCTGTCACACATGGTTTAATTTTTTGTCTACTTCTTAATCAAATGTCCTCATCATTCTTGATTTTCTGCACAACTAAATTGTTATTGTGAAGATTGGTTGGTTATTTGGTCAAAATAACATTTGATGGTCTATTTTTTTCTACAGCTGTAGCCTTGTAAATCAGTTCTCTGAAAAGAAATATTCTGTATTCCTGGCTAGATGGCTTGAATTTAATGCCAATTTAGGCTCTTTATCATATCATTGACTTGCTTGATGAATATGACAATGCTATAGTTTCAATTTGTTACGTAATCTCATTACTAGAAGTGAAGAGCTAATGTTATGTGTAGGTTGTTTTAATCAGAAATGCAAATTAACAGAAAATTCAACACAGTGAACAAAGAACACAAAATTTATCCTGGGAAAACCCTCCTTCTCGAGGGAGAAGAACCCATCCAAAATATCTCTCTTATATATTGAATTTAAAGAAGCAGAAATCTGCTTACAATCTTGGCCACACAAAAGGCCGATATGATGCAATAAAGAATCACACCTCACTTAGATGCAAATACACAATTATATGATCTCTCCTTAATGTCAATCTGTTTTATGCAACAATATGATTTGTTGTAGATGCACGAAGTCCTTGATAAGTGCGAATGTCTTTTAAGAATAAAATCGATGATCAAATGAATGAGCATCTCCTTCCATATATACAAAGTAAGGTGCCTCTTCACAAGCAAGGTGACTCTTCACAAGGGTCAGCCTCATTCAAGAACCAAGGCGACTTTTCATCTTGGGTCGGCCTTTAAAATAATATTTATAGATCATTTATTATTTCGATTTTGAGAGAAGGATATCTCCCGCAGCTATAATATCAACACTCCCTCTTAGCTAGGGAGGTATCTTTCCAGATATCCATGTCATGGAGTCTCTCAACATGGCATCCAAAATGGCTACACCCATTTGCGAAAAAAAAGTTCATCACAGAGTCTCTCAACGTGATATCGTCATGGAGTCACTCAACATGACATCCAACATGGCTACTCCCATGTGTGGAAAGAAACATATGCACAAGTGTCCATCATGAAGTCTCTCAACGTGATGTAGTCATGAAGTCTCTCAACATGATGTCTCATCTCAGTCTCAGAGATGAACAAGGGCTCGCACCTCATATTTCTCCGTCTCAAAGAAATATACACTATAAGGGCTTTCACCTCATATTTCTTCGTCTCAGAAAAATATACACTACAAGGGCTTTCACCTCATATTTCTTCATCTCAAAGAAATATACGCTACTAGGGCTTTCACCTCATATTCCTCCATCTCAGAGGAATATACACTACAAGGGCTTTCACCTCATATTCCTCCGTCTTAGAGGAATATACACTATGACAAATGATGATGTGACTCCCTCTAAAGCTTCAAGTACTTGCATCAACCTCCTAACCTCCTCGTCCAAGGTTGCCTCTGTTGGTTTGTCAGACTCCCTCTGAATGTTATTTCCTCCTCTTCGAAGAAACTGATCGCAATTTGTATAGGTTCTTCCTCTTCGAGAGATGTCTCCAGTGAATTTATGTGCCACCAACTTAGTCTCATGACAGCAAGTTGTGTCTTCATGTTTGTTCATTTCTTCAGCCTGCATGTCTTCCTCACAAGGTGCAACAAGCTCTTCCTCCCTTGAATTCCTTATGCAATCTCTCATAATCCTTTTGCTCCTCGATCCGTCCTGGAAGCAGTTTTAGAGAGATTACTAATAGTTCATAGAATCAAACTATCCCGAAGAGAAATACCAATGCTAGAAGCATACATGATTCACTATTCCAATGCATAAATTAATAACTACATAAAAGATTCATAAACATTATTCAAACATAAAATACATATCTCTTTATGTTGGTCAATAGATGTCGTTAGGCACTTGTCTTGCAATCTCTTCTTAGTTGTTAAATGTAAATGATAGAGTTCCCTTAAATCTCTGAAGCCTCAAATGTATACACCATAGGCAATTTCCAAACTATACACCAATGCGTAGAAGCTCATATGACTTGAAGAATGAACACTGTTTTTCAAACCTGGGCATTCCATTAAACTCATATCCCATACGACACAAGAATGAGAGGGGATAACATAGAACCTACACATTGTCTTCAGCAAGAACCAAAACATAACTCCATGACAGCCCACACAAATCTTTAGAACAATGTCAAGAAACTAAAGTACCATCACATCCACTCACACCAACATCAGCCCGTGATTTTCCATATACAACCACACCACAGTCATACTTCCAGATTTGTTCTCACAGTGATATCTAATCCCGACTTGCTGCCTTTAGACGCAATTCCTCCTAATATCTCTATATTGTCTTGTTGCTCCAATATTATAACAATATTCTATCACAGCTGAAGCTTCAAATATTGAACTCCTTGAAAGCACCCGAAGCTTAAAAATAAAAACAGATTCCTCCAAACCTGGAAGTGATCTTAAATCCGCAATTGCTTCTAATTGAATTTCCCCTAAACCCGCTCTGATACCATGTTGTTTTAATCAAAAATGCAAATTAACAGAAAATTCAACACAGTGAACAAAGAATACAAAATTTATCCTAGGAAAACCCTCCTCAAGGGAGAAAAACCCAGCCAAAATATCTCTCTTATATATTGAATTTAAAGGAGCAAAAATCTACTTACAATCTTGGCCACACACAAGGCCAACATGATGCAATAAAGAATCGCACCTCACTTAGATGCAAATACACAATTATATGATATCTCCTTAATGTCGATATGCTTTATGCAACAATATGATTTGTTGTAGATGCACGAACTCCTTGATAAGTGTGAAAATTTGTTTAAGTGTTGAAAGTGAAACCCCAGACCCTCACATGCGCTTGAAGAAAATAAACAAGAAGTTGAGGCCAAAAAATTTCCTAAGGCACAAAATTGCAGTTGATACATGAAAATGTGCCCAGTTTGAAAGTGATTTGAAAATTTTCTTAAGGTAGGGAAAACGCAAAAGGGGGGGGTAAGATGAACTTTGATGATGAAATTTTTCTAAGGCATAAAATTCCACCTTCCTCTAGAGGAAAATACGCCCAAGTTGATGGAGGAGATAAAATTTTCAAGGACATGGATAAAATTGGCTTAGATATGTCAGAAGGTGCCAGCTTCACAAAGATGATAAAAATTTTCAAGGCCAAGCAAGAAAATACGCCCAGAATAAGAATAAATTTGGTGGCAAAATATTTTTCTAAGGTCTAAAAATTCAAACAATTAAATGTACCCCTTCGTTTGGAGACACATGAATTCGACACTTTCTGAAGGGAATTTTCTTCTGTGTATTGGACGTCTGCGATGAGGGATGGATTTCAAAGTCTTTCACAGCTCGCCAAGGATTCCGAGGTGAATATTTTTTTGATGGGCACCAGGTTGGTGAATTTCCTAAGCAAAATTTGAAAAAAAAATTCAAGGCAGGAAATGAAAATATGTTACCTTGGCGGATGAATTCGAAGTTGATTGCCTAGGTGAAATTGATCGAATTCTTCGTGGAAATAATTTTCTCGAGTCAGAGATGAATAATCAAGGTTGTCAATGCCATAGCTAGAAAAGTGAATTTCTTGAAGAAGATGCAGTTGAAGCCAACACCTTCAAGAGATGATTTTGAGAATGCATCTCTTAAATACGCCCTTGAGGAGGTTGAAAATTTGTCTAAGGCATTGAAATATGATGTACAAGTGTTATATGCCCAACCTACAGATGTTGAAAAATCATTAAGAAAGCAAAGTTGGCTAGAGAAGAACGATGAACCCTATCAAATCTAGAGATCACTCAGACCTTTGAATTTAAAGCATGAAAATCAGGTAAGTAAGGTGAGTTTATATGATGAAGTGTTCTGATGCTCTTCTCCTTGTTTGTTTTGCAGGGTGAACACCGAGGCCAAGGCATGATGACTTGGGGAGATGAAGCAAATACTTGGAGAAAATGGCTAAGTGACGAGACCTAGTATGTGCCCAACTCAAGTGGCAAAGAAGAAATATTTTCAAAGCTCAGGATGGAGGGAAAGATGGAAACCCAAGCGTTAATGGTCACCATCAAGTACTTCAAAGTTGAAGAACAACATCAAGGAGGAAAATCATCGTCAAGCAGGGGAAAGAAGTTGTCGCCTTGGAGTCAGATTAAGGGTGTGCCTGCCATACCCTTTCAAGAAGTTGAAGCCATAATGATCATACTCATCCAGTTTGCAGTTGGAGAAGGAACAGTGTGAATGCATTTCCAAACAAGAATCTTCTAGAAGACGGTGGCCAATGATTGCTCATTTATTACCCCACTCTTCTTGGTGGTAGTTTTTAGGGTTAGGGTTTATGTGGCTCGATCTGAGCCATCCAACCAATTGTAATCTGAGCCATCTATTGGACTTGGCCAGCTATATAAAGGGGGAGTCCCCCTCATTTGTAATCCAGTAGACTAGAGAATAGACATTCTGATAGAGCATAGAGAGGCAGTTTAGAGTTAGCATAGTTACATTGCATAGCATAGTTTGAAGGAGAAGGAAAGTTCTCCCTTTATTTTGTAAGGAATTGTTATGAAGACTATCATAATAAAAAGAGTTTCATTGATGGTGAATTTGTCTTTTGTTATGAGCAATTAGTGAGATTTCTTTGCCCTTCAACTTCAAGTAGAATTGAAAGTAGCGTAATTCTTATTTTCATGCAAGTAGATGTTAGTTGTGGATTTGTGGTGTTAATCAAGGAAACTTTGTTTTAATCCATACCACTAGCAGCTTGCTGACGGCAAGTTTGCCTTGTGTGGTCAACTGGAAAATTTTACAAGCTTAACTTTGGTTGTGATTTACGTCTTGGTATGTGTCATCTTGATGGTGTCTTGATGCTAAATTGCAACTTGAAAACCTCTTGCCACTCCCTTGAAGATTGCACCAACTTTGTGTAAGTTGTCCAACGCGAGGCGGAGCAAAGTTTGGTTGAGGTCTGCTGAGATTGATTCCACGTCCTGCCCTTAGATAGAATTTAGAACCTTCTTATCCCTACACTCATTTAAATTCAATTCATTTCTGGTTAGTGTTAGGAAATTTGTGCATACCTGCCAAATCATTCGAACCACGTGAAGCCCTTAATCTGCTGTCTGTTGTCTGTTGTCTGTTGTCAGCTGCCGAACAATTGTGTAAGTCCCCTTGAAATACCAGAAAACACATCGAGCCAACTAAGGGTACTCTATTGTACTGAAGGAACCTTGGAGTTGAACGCACGAACTCTCTCGCAATCTTAGCGTGATGGATACTTTAATCAAGAGAGAATAGGGTAGTCGTTGGCGACTTTATTCTGTGTTGGTGCGGTCATGAAAAACACATCAACATAATTGGCGCTAGAAGGAGGGCCACTAACAGCTACAGCATATAGTTGTGTTGGAATAGAAAGGGTTTGAAGTACAAAAAAGTTCTATTGGAGAAAATTATCATGAGTCAAGATGGTGTTCTCTTAGGATTGAACAATCCCGCGCGCCGCCAATAGAAGAAGCAGCTACATCCTAGATCGCATCAGTTCGTTTTCGCCAAACAAGCTTAAGAGAATCCTGAGGTCTACACCCAGTTCCGCTAAATATTTTGTGGAGTTAGAACTAACTACAAGATCAAGGAAGAAGAAAGAAGCCAGATCAAACAAAGAATTTCAACCAAGCGAAGCAGTTTCATCAAACGAAGAGGTTCAGTCAAGCGAAGAAAGGGGAGAAGAAATTTCAAGCTTATTCAGAACTCCACCTAGTGCTTCGAGGTTTGCTTAGCCGAGGCAAGTACAAGCTACTGTTCCAGCAATCATTCAGCAACAACCCGTCCAACAACAACAATCGATTCAAGCTATAGTACCCCAACAACAGCCCAAGTTATTGTGTATCAGCGGTGACAGCCAGTTCAAGTAATGGCTCAACCAGGAGGTCAACCAGTTCCAAATGGTGCTACTTGGTTAGTCAATAATCTGTCTCCGCTAGAGTTTCCTGATTACCATGACATGCCCAAAAATCCTGAAAATTTTTGTACTAAGTTCCATGTCAATGATGTTAACCACACGGCCGAGGACCACATTAAAATGTTTGAAGATCACCTACGCAATAGGCAAATTGGGTATGCAGACGTGGCTTGCCGCCTATTTCCACATTCTTTAGGAGAAGAGGCTCATTTTTGGTTCATTCACCTACCAGTGGGGTCTACAAGATCATGGGAGTAGATGAAGGAAGCCTTCATTGGAAAGTTTGGTATACCAGTCACCCCTGTAGAGCTTTATCGTCAATTTGTAGAAGTGAGAAGACAGGACAAAGAGCCCATCAATGCATTCAACAATAGGTTCCAAAAGGCCCTCGCCAGGTTACGCGCTCCTTATGTTGTTGTTAATGCTCAAGAAAGCTACTATTCAGCACTCAATCCTTTGACTGCAATGTTTGTGAAATCTCACCCCACTCCGACGAACATGAATCAAGCTTATGCTAAAGCTATTGAAGTAAGTCAAGGTTTAGGACAGAATATAACTGGACCCGCACTATATACTGGCCTGGTCACAGCAAACACTCAAGTGCCAATATTTTGTTCAACATGGAATCAACAAGTTCCGACATTAAATGTAGTCCCACAGCCAGCTTATCAAGTGCAAGCACCACCAAGTCAGTTAGTTCTCCATCTTGGGATGCCTTTGTCCCAAACGCAAGTTACACAACCTAATTATCTCCAAAACACAGTGCCACCAGTGAAAACTCAAGAGGAGAAAAATGAAATAAAAGATTTAATAGAACAAGTGAAGAGGTTGTCAACTGAGGTGACTTACCTCAAAAATCAAAATAATCAAACGCAAACTATGCAACGAGATTACCAAGCACACCAAGGTGCTAACTGAGGATATCAAAATAATCCTCCAAGTCATCAGGATACCCATCAAGGATGCAGTCATGAAAACAGTCATGGGTATAGAAATAACAATCAAGGATTTCAGAAGAAGTCCTGGAATACAGGGCCCAACAATGGAGGTGTCCCGTCAACATTTGACAATCTACTAGCTCCTGAAAACTGTCCTGCAGATAGAGTTTATATGGCCGAAACTGCTTCGTCAAGATGGTGTAGGTTACATAACACGAACCAACACTCTAAACTTCAATGCCACGAATTCCAAGTTGTGGCTGGTATTCTCAAGAGTGAAGCAAGGAATACGGAGGCCGCAGAGAACCCTCCAGTTACAAGATATGAATTAGTCCCAACGCCCAAATATGATCAGGCATTGATAATAGAAGATTCTGATTTCCCGCCTGAGTTTCAGAGCTACACACCCCCACCAGTTGATCACAAGTTTCCATCAGCTTCAACGATCAGTCCCGTGGAGATGCCAAAGTTTCAAATACCATCAGAAGTTCACGCCACATATGCATCACCAGAAGAGCCTCTTCATAGAGATGGTTATGTTTTTCCACCTCTCAACAACAGCATCTTGGTAGAAGGAAGAAGGGAGGTACAAGCTTTTCAAACTACTAGAGGTGAAGCCCCTAAAGTTTGTCAGAGGAATTATCATCAGTAGGAACCTCTGACGTCATCAGTACCTCCAAATAATTTTACAACTCCATCGCATCCCAACGCAAGCAATAACCCAAGTTTACCAAGAGATTCTCCAGAGTACAGGCGGCAAAATGCAATGCAAGGCGGAAGTGGACAACAAGCTACTCAACAACCCATTCATCAAGTTGGGCGAGGACAAAAGGAGAGTCTTCCTAGAGAAGACGTGAAAAGACTTGGCTCTTATGTACTAGGAGAGTTCAAAAGGATGAAAGTTAGTCTCCCCCTACATGAGCTAATGAAGATTTCAGAAGTAAGGGAGACCATTCTAGGAAGTTTGAATGAAACGCTTGTTGTGAGAAGTACGTCCCAAGAAGCAGCCAGTGCACCAAGAAATCCTCCTATTGTCACACAGTCTCATCCCGCACAAAATACAAATGTGGTAGAAGAGGTGCCTCACGTGCCATTTGACACTTGGGAGGCTCCGCAGCAACCTCAAAACTTTATAGGTATCGTACTGGGTTCTTCAAACACTTCTAAGAAGCCAAAGGCAGAGATTAAGGAGAGAGTTCTACCTGATACTCTAACAGAACAAAAGAAGAATCCAAAAGATGTTGTCCAAGACAATCAGAATAGAAAAGATGAAAGTAAGAATGCCTCAGTAGATGAAAGGAAAAAGCTAGTAGTATTTTATCAGGGAAAGGATGAGCCAGCCCCATTTCTTGTTTCAGTTAGAAGTTTTGGAAAGTTATTGCATAACTGTTTGATCGATTCCGGTGCATCAAGTAATGTCATGCCTTTGAAGGTATGTGAGGCGTTGGGTTTAATTCTGCTCCAGACCAACAAGAAGGTGACTCAGTTGGATAAGACTGAAGTTCCAGTTGTAGGAGAATTGAGTAATATCCATATGCAGCTAGCAGCGGATCCCAAAATTCAGAGTTGCATTGACATATCAGTTGTGGATATACCTGATGGTTATGGCATGCTACTGAGCAGAGATTGGTCCAGAAAGCTAAATGGATACACCGCGATTGACTTCTCCCACATGTGGTTGCCTTGGAGAGGAGTTCCAAATCAGATAAAAATTGAGAGTACGCCGTGACTCAGATTAATGATCACAGAATGTGGTGAAAACAATGATATTTTGTTCATGGAAACCGATTTGGGTTCATATAAAGCTGTTAAGCAAGAAGTCCTCATGTTGCAAAACTCGAATGGAGAAAATTTTTTAGAAGATACGCCTGTGTAATGTCCCCTTCTCAAGTGTGATGAACTCTGTTGACCATTGGCCTATTCCGGAGACCCGTAGGCTACTCAGAGGTTGAAATTAGGGTTTCCTGTTTTGGAGGTTGTTGTTGCTCGAGACTTGGAGATTGATTTGCGGTTTCTTTCTGGGTTTTTAGAGAGCTTCGCAATGGTGTGGTTTGCTTGGCGTTTTGAGCACTTTCTGGAATTTACTATTTTTAGTAAATTCTATTTCTAGCAGTGGTCCTGTTGGTTTCAGCACGGTTGGCTCTCATCTTCAGTCAGCTCAGTTGGTTTGATCAATTTTGGCCTTGGGATGCATTTTGAAGAGATAAGTTCATTTTATTTAAATAATGCTATGTTAATGTTATATTTTAATGTTGACCCCCCCCTCCCCCCCCTTAGCCTAGCTGCATCACTTCAAGTTCTTAAAAGGTGTTCTGCATGGGTGGGCACTTCATTGAAGGAAATTTATTATTATTCAAAGGTCTATTCCATACTTGAGTTGGACGCCTTCTTTGAGGAGGAGATTAACTTAAAATTAAAAGTCAAATATTGCTTGGAAAGTGGGAAGCCTTCTCTTGGAGGGAAAAGGTTGAATTCAAATTTGAAAATTACGGTTTCTCTTCTAGAAGCTTATGGAGGGTTCTCTCAAAATTATAAAAGGAAGCTTTGGGTCTTCATTTTGGCATCTTATGTCTACAGTAATGTTACTCTGCCAAAATGGTACTGGATCGCTTCGAGGAATGAATGCCTCCTAGCCTTGGCATTGCTTCTTGCTTGCAAAACAACTAGTGATGAGTTAGTAGTAGTTGAGAGGACTTTTGTAGTGAGGTTTGCATTGTAGTGTTGTTTTGTCATTTGGAGCTTAGTTATTTGCATTTCATGTTATTTTCTGGAGTTGTTGATATCAATGCTAAATCTATAGTTTCATTTATAAATCAGAAAATAAAATTTATCTTCTTCTGGGTATTGATCTTTTGTGATTCTTTGCTAGGGGCGACCCAACTTGACAAGTTTCAGATTTTTTGGTTGAGGATTTGATTTTATAAAGGAAAATTGCCCTTCATAAGGGGCCGTACCATTTACTCTTCATTGGGAATTGTGCAAAAAAAGAATCAAAGGTTTTTGATTGGGTTTAAGTGTTCCATCTTGGTCGCCATACTCATTAAGGTCATATGCATTTGGTTTCATATCAATAGAGTGAGTTTTGAAAGAGAAAAGAGCATTTTAGTGAGTTTTTTAGGGTGCTGGTTCTGTCATTCATGTTGCTGGTCTGTCATATCAGATTTGAGAAAGTTGCATTTTAGTGAAGGATGAATGCTAGGAAGTCATATTAGGCCTTGTGGAGGACATATTTACCATTGCAGCAATTTGAAGAGCTCTAATCCTTGATCTTGCAGGCATTCTTCATCATATTGTAAGCTGCACAGTAGTACTGTCAGCATCTCTTTCAATCTTGCTTTTTCATGTTTTGTAATTGCCCACTGCATAAGTGGAAGAGGCTGGCTTGCTGCCTATTTACATTTGAGTTGCATTATAGTTTAATACCTCCGCCTTATGGTAGCTCCCTAGTCACCTTGGGTTGGAAAGCACATGCTAGGCGTCAAGTTTTACTTCAGCAATTTTAGTTGATAGGGATCCTTTGACCATTTGCACGCCGTCATCTAGCGCATTTTTGGTTAGAGTTATTCAGTACTGCATTGCATTGAGATCCTCTGACCATATGCTCACGCCTTGCCCAATTCGGGATCCTGGTGTACATTCTTGGTTAGAGTTGAATTTTGCATTGTTTCGGTTAATTGCTAACCCTAATAGGTGCATGTTGTTTGTAATTGCATTCAAAAAATTAAAAAAAAAAATTGCTCGGTATATTTCAGCCTGCCTCCACCGAAGTATTGATCAAAAACGATTCAAGTGGGAATGAGAATGAAGGGATGTTCGGAGATTCTATGTTAAAAGGTGTAAAGCAAGAGATAGAAAATGCCTCCATCGAGGACTTGTTGCTACCCAATTCATGTAGAATTCACGAGGCTTTCCATTCAGAAAACTCAAGAAAGGAAAAGGAAAATTCCCCTTTAAATGCTTCATTTGTGGGAAGGTTGGACATTATGCCTCAAAATGTCCTCAAGATAATAGTGATTCAAGTGAAGATGAAAAATAAATCAACACAAAGAAAAAGGGAAAGAAGAATTCCAAATATATCTCAAAGAAGAAATCCCAAAAACACAAAAAGAGTTTTTACTCAAAGAAAGATAGCAGCATTTCTGAAGAACAAAGCGATGATTGCCCAAGCAATGATGAGGAGGAAATTTTATTCATGGCAGAAGAAGACACAAAACAGCAAGCATGAAGAAGAAGAAAGTGAACAAAATTTCAATGAAGGAAAGGGAACAGATCTTAAGGAAGAACTTCATTATGCATACAAGAAAAATGAAAAATTAAATAAGGTTACCAAGCACAAAATAAAAATCGAGGAGATGACAAAAAGCTTGGAGGAATCAAGCAAAACTATTGAAACTTGAGGGCTCTACTTATGGAAGCTGAAAGAAGTGAAGGTGAAATTAAGAACAAGCTTAATGCAAAAGGAGCTTGAGATGTCAATGTTGGGAGAATTATCCTTCTTCCTTGGGCTACAAATTTCACAATCTAGCAAAGGAATTTTCATCTCTCAAACCAAATATGTGAAGGAAATGCTAAAGAAGTTTACGATGGAAGATTGCAATCCTATGAGTAACCCCATGGTCACAGGTTGTAAGCTAAGTAAAAAAGATGAATCTCAAGAAGCCAATCAACCACTTTATAGATCAATGATCGGAAGTTTGTTGTACCTAACTGCTACAAGACCTAATATACTACAAGTTGTTGGAATGGTGGCAAGATTTCAAGCTGCACCTAGAGAAACACATGTTCATGTAGTGAAATGAATATTCAAGTATTTGAAAGGCACTATGGAATATGGTCTATGGTATCCTAGTAGCAAAGACTTCACTCTTGAAGCATTCTCAGATGCTGATTGGGCTATTAATTTGGATAATAGAAAAAGCACAAGTGGAGGAGCCTTCTTCCTTGGAGGGAACTTAGTATCTTGGATGAGCAAAAAGCAAGAATCAATTTCTTTATCCATGGAAAAAGCTGAATATATAGTAGCAGTAGCATGTTGCACTCAACTTTTGTGGATGAGGCAAACTCTAAAAGACATTAAGGTGGAATACAATCATCCTTGCACCATCTATTGTGACAACAAAAGTGCAATCAACATCTCCAAAAATCCGGTGATGCACTCAAGAACCAAGAATATACCTATCAAGTATGTAACGACCTATTCCTTGCGTAAATTAAATTTTTCCAATTCTCACTTTAAACATGTAAAGTTAACAAGTAACAAGACAATACAATAAAAAAATTTCCTTTCTTTATTGATAAATATGTACCAGTTACAATATATTTCATTTTCATTGCAAATATAAATCAGAGTTCAAAAGTAATACAGTTACATACATAGCTCGTAAGCTTTTGCACAAATAGAAGTAAGAAGGTCTAGGAGTCCGTCCTTTCAAATCTTGGTACATCGGCTGCTTGCTGTGGAGGAGAAACATCACTCGAGCGCTTTTTCGCCAACCATGGACTTATAATGCGGTCCCCCGCACACCTATCGTTAGACAGATGGCCCTCCCTTCAAAGAAGAGATTGGTAGGGTATCCTTTAACAATTACCAATTGAGCACAGTGTTGCGTCCTACACAACTAGAACCTTGCTATTTCACAATCTCGAACTAGTACTAGGATCACAATGAACTAACAATGTAGTCTCAACTATCTCACATCTAAGTGGATGTCATACCTTTCACTACTTGGGCCAAAGTATTCTCATTCAGTACTTCGAATGAAGGTCATCTATCATAAACACTACTCAGGACCGATTTGACTTGGGGCTATCTTACTCTACGCATAGGCTATGTCCTTCAATGGGTTTAGTTTACCCCAGACTTCCTACCTCAAACAGTCTACTAAGAAATGAGCCATTCAACAAGCGTCTTATATCCTAACTCCTGATTCCAGAAATCGTTATCCTAGGAGTGAAGCTTGTCAGAGTTAACCTATTAACATAAGCTAAGGATCATACCTGGTTTGACATCATTTCGTTCCTAGTAGATATTAATTACCCTACGTATTCTCCATATACGGAGATCATACAAAATTGCAAAAGTCAAGCAAATGCACATACAATTCCTTCAAAGCATAATGCATATTAAGTTAACCTATCCTTAAGCCCTTAAAACAATTGATTCCCTTCTTTAAACCTCTTTTTCCATAAATCCTTATTTTAATCTATCAATTAAATATATTGACTTGCTCAAGCATTTACCCTTAATTGCATTGATTTATTCTTTTACCCTTCAATTACAATGAAATCCCTTAAGCATTGTTAAATATGTATATTGCAAGCCAGTCAGCATACTTTCAATATACAGACTTACGTATTCGTGTAAATATGAATATATGTAAATTCCAATAAAATATTATTATTAACATCATTATTCACATGTAATAAGTAACGTGGGTATGTATATATATGTATATCACTATATGCAGTGTACACATAAATGTAAGTAGACCATGTTGACATGTACATATGGGCATATCCATCTGCCGAGCATACGTATGTATTGACATGTATATACATATGGATACGTGTACATTATATACATGTATACACACTCACTTGACCTATTAACATATATCCATTCATGTTTTCCACATTAAGGTCAAAGCACAGTAAGTCAGACAAATGAGTAATCATCATTTTCAAAGCATAAAGAAGTAAACATAACTCCTAAAGCCTAAGGATGACTTATCTAGACCAACATAACTGACTTGATTTCTTAGAATCTATACTGACGTGTGTGTATGCTCAATTTGGTAATCGGTACTATTTACCCGACCAAGTTCCTCCCCGAGTGATATCTCTCCTCTGCCTGGAGGAATGAACCTGTTTCCTGCACATCATGACATGACAACGGAAGTCATATGCTCAAAACAAGGCAATATACATAAAACATCATAAAAAGTTACAATAACAATATTCCATAACTTATATGCTACATTCATTCAAGAATTACATCAATAGAAGTATCAGACAAATGAGACAATCATTAGGACACAGTTCAATTGATCACAAGAACAATATGTTTTATTCATCTAAAAGATTCAATCATTACAATGCATTTCCCTATGCAGTAGTAGCTATACAATCGAGGTGTAACAAAGTATCACTTTTTAAGAGAGCAAGTGGTAGAAGGACAAGTGAGTTTGGAATACATAGCTACAAAGGAACAAATTGCAGATATATTCACCAAACCACTACCAAGGGATGCATTTGAGTATCTAAGGGACAAATTGGGAGTTGTCCCACATCCATCAAATTGATTGGTGGAAGCATACATTCAGGGGGAGCTATACATAGTATCTTTTAGCTCCATTGATGTCAAAGGGAGAGAAATTGGACACAGGGGGAGCAAAAAGAATAGGATCAAAATTGCCATTGAAGAGGTTGCCATCAATGACAAAGGGGGAGATTGTTAGAAGTATTGTCATTGATGTCAAATGCCACAAATCATGCAAATATATATGAAGAACATGGTATGTAGATGATCAGACTAACTTTCAGCATTTAGACTTATAAATCATACTTGTGGACTCTCAAATCATCGGTTCAGATGTATGCTCAGATTTGAAGATCATGAGATTCAAATCAAAGATCGTTCAGCTTTCAAATTTGAAGAACTCTTGATACATGTTAAGCTCGATGTCTGGTTCAGATGGTTAAATCCAACTAAGCTATAGTCAATGTATTCATATATGGCTAAATCTGACTAATACATTCGATATATTAAATTGGTTAAGAAAAGAACAAACTAGGTGTAATACGTAGTTCTTGAAGTCAAAAGAGTGGCTGCTCAAAAGATACAAAGGAAGGGTTAAGACGTCTTCATTGAACAAAGACGTGCTTCACAAAAGCGACGTCGTAGTTAATCACAAAAGACCAAAGCAAATACATGAGATTTAGCTACTCGCATTTTTTGAAGAGGTGCAATTCAAACACTAAGCATGTGTTTTTAAAGACATGGTTTATTTTGTTAATTAAGTGCGATCCTCTCCTAGAAAAGACGTGACTCTAAAAACTCAGATTTCCAAAGAGGCGTGTCTCTCCTAAGAATGGTGTTTGATTTCCAGCAACAGACTTAAACATGGAGTTTAAAAGCAAACTAAGGAGACTCAATTTACAACAATCTAAACTTAGATTTATTTTACTAAGGGACATTTTTGGAGGATGCAAGTATTGTTGTATTCTTTCATTTAAAAGATGCAATGATTGAGAAAGATATATGAACAACATTCCATTCAAGGTTTCAAGTGTGGTTGTGAAGTTGTAAGCAGTTCAAGTCAGAAGTCCCATTTTCTTGTGTGGGCTTAGGGTGATATCATTCATCACAGAAGCAGATTGGAGGATTGGGAGAGTGCAGATCTGATTGAAGAAAATCATCTTACATCCATCAAGTCAAGGTTGGTGCCTTGCACATTAGGGGTTGGTGCTCCTTGTAGGTTGGTGCCTACTAAATAACTTTAAGGGGTTGGTGTTCCTTGTAGGTTGGAGCCTACTAAACAATCTTTTTAATAATTCAAGTAGGTTGGAGCCTACTTTCTTTTGTAAAACCATTTAAACATTTCAACAAATTGAAGTCAACTTAATTGCATTGGTTCATATTAAAAAGTTGATGTTGGATAAAAGTTTAAGTTGATTAAAGTTTGAAAAAGAAAAATTTTGTTTTGATTTGCTGATTCACCCCTCGCTCCCTCCCCCTCTCAGTAAATCTTTTGTGCCCAATTGGTGTTTTCCCAACTCAATGTTTCCAAGGTTATTGTTGTGACCTTCTAGAGCTTGATTTAGACACTTTGTCCATACTATTTTTAGTAAGTCATAGGGGGTCAGCATCTTGGTCAGTTGGCAAAATTTCCATATTGGGAAAGTTGGTGGATTCTCACCATGAAGTATCTTGGCATTTATCATGGTCATGAGTATTAAATTTAAATAACGTTAATAATAAAGTTAAATTAAATATTTAACTTATTGCATTATTTATATATTTTAAGAGGAGTGTTGCATTGAAACTATTTACCTAATGAGTTTAATGTATTTGCTTTGCCAATTACTTAATATCTGAAAAACAACTCAATCCAAAAGCATGCTATATGTTTGACAAAATGCCATATATGTCAAACTGAAATAATCTGAGCAAAAACGCAAAGTCCAAACTCAAATTGGGGTGGGACATTACACCAATGTACCAAGTACATTCATGAGACTCATGAACCAATAGCTAAAACCTTATTTGGGAAAGTTTGTTAATATTTACATTGATGCTATTATAATTTTCAATAGGACAAAAGAACACATGTTGCATTAATGGAAAAGAAACTAAAAAAGAAGTTGCCTGTGACTTTGAAGAAGTGTAGTTTTATGCAAAATGAGTTGATTTTATTTAAGATTCATGGTGTCTAACAATGAATTGAGAATGGACCAAAACAAGGTGAAGGCTATCTTGGAGTGGCCTACACCAAAAATATGTTTGAGAATAAGAGTTTCAAGGCTAGTTTGTACAAGTCATCCATCAAGACCTTTAGTGGATCTTGTGCTCCAATAATCAAAAGTTAAAACTATGAGACATAAAAAAAAAGAGTTCAATGGACTGCCACGACTTAGGAAAAGCTTTCATATTTTACAAAAGGTAACTAGATGTAAGGCCGAATTATATTTTACAACATAAGTCACCTCATTGTATCATAATCATATATATTCTTGAGACACTAAGTATTTGACCTTGGTGGCATGATGTGCCAAGATATGCTAGTACTTGTTGATGCGGTCGAAATGATTGACCTTGTATGCAACACTTTTATGCCTATTGATGCACTTATCTTGCTTAATGATGGATGACTCATATATTCATGACTCATTTCTTGCTACGGTCAATATCAAGTGCCACTCCCACTCAATAGCAACACATGTTCATTGCACCTCTTCTTCCTTGTTTCATACATTCAAAAAAAATATTAGTTAGGTTTTTGTGGGTTTTTGTCTTGGGTGTTTATGTGCATTACACCGAAAACAAATGTTTGCATTCTCACAGCATAGTTTGCCAAGTTGATTGTGATGCTAGTGGAATAGTGATAGGGGTCGTAAGAGAAAGTATTTGGTGTATGATCAAGAGTTCTACACAATTCTACAAACTCTTAAGAAGTGAAGACATTACCTATTATCAAAGGAGATTGTCTTGTACATGGACCATCAAAAATTATAGTAGAACAATTGTCAAGGTAAATTGAATCAATGTCACAAAAAATGGATATAGGTAATTCAAAGTTACTCATTTGTACTTTGTACTACAACATAGGATTGGAAGATCTAACAAGGTTGTTCATGCATTGAGTAGGAGGAATTTTATGCTAATTGAAATCCAAGTAAAAGTGTTGGATTTAAAATTCCTTGATATAATTGTACAAAGATAATGGATTTTAAAGAAGCATGGATGGCATGTAAGAATCCATTTAACGTAGAGAGAACTACATGGCTGAACTACTTTCTACAATAAGGTTTGTTGTTTAGAGAATAACAATTGTGTGTCCTAAGGTCCTAAACAAGTACTTGACCAAAGAGATGCATAGTGGCAAATTGTTAGGACATTTTGAGATGGGCAAGACTATTATGCAGTTGAATGAACAGTAATATTGGACTGAGATGGCAATAGATGTGAAGATGTATGCAGAGTGTTGCAGAATATGTCAATTTGCAATAGGGAGAGTCAAAACTGCAGTTTGCACAAGCCATTGCTTATTCTGGAGCAATCTTGGGAACATATCAGCATGTGCTTTGTGTTAGGCTTCCCTAGAACACAAAAAGGGAAGGATTCAATTTTTGTTTGTTGATAGATTTTTCAAAATGGCTCATTTTGTTGTCTGTAAGAGGACTAATGATGTTACAAATATAGCAATTTTGTTTTTCAAGGAAGTAGTCCTAACTACATAGTTTACCAAGGAGCATAGTGTTGGATAGAGACAAAAAAG
This sequence comes from Sequoia sempervirens, assembly GCA_007258455.2. NCBI lineage: Eukaryota > Viridiplantae > Streptophyta > Pinopsida > Cupressales > Cupressaceae > Sequoia > Sequoia sempervirens. The sequence continues at coordinate 46,978 of VDFB02093605.1, read as the reverse complement.
TTCTTAAACACCAAATTGCAGTTCAATTAAACTTACCATCCAAAATCTGATGGTCAAATGGTAGTTGTGAATAGAAGGCTTGAGAATTTACTAGGATGTTTTTGTTATGTCCCCCTCTCAAAAATAAAAATAATTAATTGAAGACTTGTAGCCCATTTATTTCCCATAGGCTAAGAGAAATAATAATATTTTAAGTAATCCCAATCACTTTATTTTCAACGGGCAACTTAAATATTATAATAGGTCCTATGTAATATTTGAAAAGTGCTTTTAACACTTTATTTCAATATGTAATTCAAAAAATGTTTTTTGTAATTTAAAAAGTATTTTTAAATACTTGGAGGGAAAAAGTAAATTCGAATAGAGGGCCCAAAAGGCAACTATAAAAGAAAGTCATTTGCTCAAACTTCAAAGTAAATAATATATTTGAATTGGTCATTTTCACTTTTCCTTCCAAATCAAAGTTTGAAGTATTCAAGGACAAAATATCTTAGTGTGAGATCTTGAGGACCAAAATGAAGAAAACACACACACACTTATACTAAGAGGGGGGCTGAATCAGTACAAGACCAACTTTTTCAATTTATAACTTTAGCAATCATAAAGCAATAATCAAAGTATCCACACAAGCAAGATCTAACAATAGAGAACACAAGATGCACACATGATTTTACGTGGAAACCCTTGCATGAGAAAGCCATGGCAAAATATTGCTTCTATAGGAAACTTTTTACAACTTCGTAGGCACCAACCCACTGGAGACACCAATCCCCACAATTGAGCACCAACTCAATAAGAGGCACCAATCTCTTTGGAAATGAGGCACCAACCTCCAAAAGAATGAAATGATGAATGTTTGACCTTCTTCAATCAGATCTAAAACCCTTTACAATTTTGCTCAAGAATTTCTGCTCATAGGTCTACAAGTATTCGCCCTTTAAGGTCTGCATAAAATGTCCTTCAAATCTGCAATAGATGGTCTTTAAATCTTCAACAACTCACCCTTGAAGTCTACAACAAAATAGTCCTCAAGACTACAATAATTCGCCCTTGAAGATCTGCACTTAAGTCTACCACAATTCACCCTTTAGGTTTGCAAAAATTCGCCTCAAGGTCTGCTTTTAAGTCTGCTAGAAATTGCCCTTTAGGTCTTCAAAAATTTGCCTTCAAGACTGCTCTTAAAATTACCTTAGATCTGCTTATAAGGTCTGCTCCAAATCTGCTATTGATAGAATGATATTTGATGAATTAATTGAATGACCTGAAATGATTTCATATTTATACCATAGTTGTCGCAAGACTGGTGCTGGTACTAGTACGAGAGACTGGTACCGGTACAGCTTTTTTTTAAAAAAATAGGAGACGGGGGTACTTGGAGATGCCAATTTTTTTAATATAATTAAAAAAAATAAAAAATAAAAAATTAATAATTTATAGAAAATCTGAAAATAAAATTAGTAAAATATAGAAAATTTGAAAATATGATGACATTGAACTTTCAAAACAATAATTTAATCACTCTTAGACATGTCAAATACATTATCCTTTAATTTTTAAAGTTTCAAATGTTTAAACTTTAATTAAATTATGCTTTAGTTTTTTTAGGTATTTTAGTGGGAGACATCGTTTTCTGCAGCAGGGGACAGCAAGGTACTCGGGAAACTTCGACGGAAGTCTCCAGCCTCTTGGAGACATCTTCGGAGATGGTACCGGTCTCCGAGACATGTCTCCGTCTCCGAGACACGTCTCTGAGGGGGGGAGACGCGCCTCCCGGCAACTATGATTTATACCAAGGCAGTTTGCAATTACTTTTTTTTAATTTTTTAATCACATTGCCCAAAGTGGGCGCACAAGCCAAGGAGGTCAGCCCAAAGGAAATAATTTAATTCCCTAAAGTGGAGGTCGGCCAAGAATAAAATATTAAATTAAATCTTGTCTAGGGCACCAAAAATGGGAGGTCGGCCAGCATTATAAGTTTGTACCAATGTGGAGGAGGTCGGCCATCATAAATAAACAATTTATTTAGACAATTTAAACTCTGATTCTCTACAGTTTTGATTTTCTTCAGCAGACCTTTGACATCAATGACAAATAATCCAACACAAAACCCTCTTGGTTTTTATTTGTGGATTCAAGGACGAAAACTGTCTCACCATTGGAAGTGATTCCATCTGGAAATCACAAATGTGCTGAACTGTTGAAGATTGTTGGTGAAGATTAGGCATTTGCAAACAAATCTTTTGGTGCTCATGTTGGATCATTGAATGTTCATCAAAGTATTGCTGATTTTCATCATTTTAGGGCTGTGCCCCTAGTAGAGTAGTTTTTGGTATTTTTTCAGCCATCATCATCAAGGTACCTAGGGTTTGGATTGTTGCTTGTTGTTCGTGAGACATTCCAGCCCTTGGATATGTTGTTTCTTAATGTTTCCCATGTTGGATCATTGAATGTTCATCAAAGTATTGCTGATTTTCATCATTTTAGGGCTGTGCCCCTAGTAGAGTAGTTTTTGGTATTTTTTCAGCCATCATCATCAAGGTACCTAGGGTTTGGATTGTTGCTTGTTGTTCGTGAGACATTCCAGCCCTTGGATATGTTGTTTCTTAATGTTTCCAGCCATTTTGTCATCATTTCCAGCTTTCTAATTGGCTACACTCAACTGTGGATCGTTGCTTTAAGCCATTTAATCACTGTGCCAACGGTTTCAGGACGTTTGTTGCTATTGAGAGATTATATCAGACATTAGCTTTGGTGTTTATATGATTTCCACTTATTTTCACTCCTAGCACTGCCACACTAGTCAAATAGTTGTTGGTTTGAAGGTGTTTCAGACATATTGCAGGGTTTTTAGTGTGGCACCAAGTTTATACCTGATTCATAATTGAGATCAACCACGCTATCAGCAGATCAGCAGGAGTTTCCAGCATTGCAACCTTCATTTTAGCCACTGTCATATCATTTCAAGTCACCAAACAACTTCATTTTCCAGCCACCAACCAAGAGGTTGTGCATCATGCCTTCTGAGCTCATTTTGTGACAGCTGCAACTCATCATCAGCTTGTTCCAAATCCTCACAGCAGCCTGGTTGTGAGTAAAACATCTTGTCATTTGCTGGAAATAATAAGGAAAATGTTGGGGTTTGGTTGCATATCAATTTGTGATAGTTTCCATTAATATCTTTGCTCAATAGCTTGGTTATAATCCTAAATCAGCAATAGTTATGGTCTGATCTGCTGTACAAAATTGATTTCTATGTGCATTAGGAGATCCTATCCTCACATCACCAATAAATAACCTAGACCTATGTGTCATTTTTAACATAATTTCATCATCTGAGGGTTTCATATTGGTTGATGGATGTTTATTGCTGCTGTCATAAGTAATCCAGCATCTCATCATTCAGATCTACTTCTATAATCAGTTAATTTGGTGCATAAGGATTTCATATGAATATGTTTGAATGTTAGTATTGCTGTCCAGCATTTATTATTTGGTTGTTGTTATTCAAATATTGCATTTTGCAGCAGATATAATCAGAAAATTCCAAACAATTGTCCATTTCCTGGGGAAACCCAATTGGGGGCATTACAATTTTATGGAGACCAACTAGGGAACTGGAATTTAGTCTTAGCACAGGCTGAATTTGCCTATAACAATTCAGCTAATAAGAGCACCAGATATACACCCTTTCAAAGTGTGTATGGTCACACTCCAAGAGGTGTAACTTAAGTGTGAGACATGGCAGATGTGAACATGGGTAGTGCTAAAGCCAAAGACTTTGCAAAATACATGAAAGGAGTGCACGATCAAGTGCAAGAACAGCTCAAACAAAGCACTGCCAAATATTAAGGAGCATGCTGATTCAAAGATTAGGGAAGTGGATTTTCAGGTTGATGATTTGGTCCTTCCCATTTGAGGAAAGAGATTTCTAAAAGGAACCTACAACAAGCTTAAGTGAAGAGGGATTGGACCATGCAGAGTTTTTATGCAATTTTCAACAAATGCATAGGATGGAGAAGACATTTCCACTACCTTCAATGTTGCAGAATTATACACTTTCTATGAAGGATGACCAAGTGAAGATGGCATTGCTTCAAATGTGCAACTTCTAAATTGGAGACAACAGTTACTTGAAAAGGAAAGACAAGAAGTTGAATCTATCATCTATCCTAGAGTCATCAAATAAATCTGAGGCAAAGAGTACTGAGAGTATCTGGTCAAAAGGAAGGGCAAAACAGCTAAATAATCAACATGGACAAATCCACCCAAGATTAGTCACAATAGTTGGTCATTGATCAACATATTCTTCCTTTCGATGTGACTCCAACCATTTCTTCCCCTAATCTGATTCTGACTCTGCCATGAAACTCAATTCTGATTGCTGATCAACTCAACCAACTGGAACTGAATGTTTGTCCAATCAATTTCAAAACAAAAATACACTAAAGAGAGCTTATGTCCACAATCCATACTAATAATTTTCATCCTAATGATGGATCACAGAGTGTGATCCAAAATGTTGATCAAAAAACATTTTACACAGTGTTTTTCCAAAATCCCTCTTTCATGGATAAATGTAATGTGTACTTGGCCATTGTATTCAACAGCAACACAAACACATAGTCGCAATTGAAAATATTTTATCAAGGGATCTGGCCAATTAACATATAGATGAGTAGGGTTCTCACAAGGACTTCTGCCCCCTTCCACCAAAGAAGCATGCCTACCAAGCATAAGAGATTGAGATAGGCAACAAAGTTGCTGATCACTGCACTCCAATACTTTGCTCACAAGCACGGCCCTCTCCTCCTAAATGTTTGGATTTGGAGAATATGCATAAAGGTGATCAAGCTTGACCAATCAATACTCAAGGTACAGGACAGCATGCTGGCTAGAGGATTCAACTATGGGGCTCTGAGAATAATAACAGCTTATCTCTATTATCTTTCCTCAATTTTTTGCTACAACATTAAACACAAATCTCTTATATATTACAAGGCAATCAAAAGAAAAGATGCAGTTTCTAATAGTATGCTGCTTAGCAAAAGGTAGTAGCTGTAGAAGCTTTCTTAGATCCTGTTACTTATTTCCAGTCTTGGTGACTTAGGCAGTTATTAGTATGGCTTCTCATAATCAGAAAATATGAGGCTCTTGTAACTTCTTGCTCTTACCATCTGTCCTGATTTTTGTATGTGTGGGAGGTGGATGATATTTTATTACATACTAATTTTTAATAAAAGCTGACTTGATTCAAAAACAGTACAGGTAGCCACATCAAATTCTAGAACTCAAAAGGTGAAGAATATCTGAGCCCATATCAGAGAATCTAAAAATCAAAGTACTTCTAAATTACCTTCAGACTCAGCAAGATCTGCAATGCATTCAAAAAATTCCAGTCCCTTCTTAAAGCTTTTCACTTTCCATGATCTACGCAACTTTGATTTTCCATCTTCATTTAGTATACTCCAGTCTGGGATCTGAATAAATTGTTGTGGCTTTATAAGCATAATAAGAAAAAAAATTGCAGGAAGAAACCAATATTTAGAACCCTTGCGGATCAGCTATCAAGCTAGTACCATTTGTACTTAACTAAGAATTAATCTCCAAGATTCACCTGCTGTAGTAGTTCCTTCGCTGCTTCTTCAGATATGGGTCTAATGTCCTTTGATTGACATGGTATACACTTTTTCTTTGCTAATTCCATTTCTTCACAAGGATATGAAATATGATGATAAGCATAGTAAAAGACCTGCACTTCTTATGAAAGACTCATCCTAGCACTCAACTGAATATACTAAGTCATAACCTCTACTTTTTGAGCAGCTTGTCAGTTATTCAATATTGTATGGAATTGTGCACACAGAACCAGAAAAGCTATCAAAGAATTTAAAATTCCAGTAAGATAAAAATAGAGCTTGTCTTTATGTTCACTGCTCAGTATCACCTTAGAGAAATCTGAAGCATGACCTTGCACAAGACATTCAAACTTACTGATTCAAAATTGAGTTAAAAAATAAGATTCGTTGAATCACTAGTAGCTTATTACAAATTCAAGACTACAGGTGAGTACAACCTTCGCAATTTTTAAGATAAAGTTTGTCAAATTTGAGAACATACAAGGAAGTGAATTAGATAGAATAGATGGACGTGATATTATAAACAAAATGGAATCTCCCTTTTATGAACTTGTTTATGCGCATATCAAGAAAACAAGATTTTAGAGAAACAATTTATCATGTCAATTACTAGTGTTTGTTGCCCTACCTCATAAAACAAAACAAAAAATGCATTTGCTTATATTATTCTTAGGACATCAAGTTCTGGTACTTAAGGAAAGCTTTAACGAGTGCAAAAACACTTACAGTCTGAACAAGTAGCATAATGTTGTGTTTGACACTTGTATTTGTCTTCAGTTGCGGTACTTCAGGGAAAACTTTAAAGTGGGAAATTGCCTACAAGTATAGAATGGTTATTTATATTGCACCAAAAATAGGAAACAGATACTTGGAAACTTCAGTAATATGAGTATTGGAGGCAGGATGGATGGATTGGAAATTGTGGAAAATTTGGGATGGATTTCTTAATAAAATGGCAGGAATCAAAGAAGTAGAAAATAATAACATCAGACTCAGCAAAAACTGTCAAAGTCCTTGGAAACTGTAACTTTTAAAACTTTTTTATAAAGATTGTTAATTTCCTTTGAAAGTTTGAAAAGCTGAGTTCCAATGCCAGAAACTTGTAGACTCCTACAGAATGGCTAGAATCTTCCAAAAACATTAAGTTTACTGATCTCTCTCTAGGAGTTTTTGGCTGTTTCCAGGGCAAGGAAATATATTGAAATTCCTGAAACAAATTCTAGTCCTACAAGAAACCATTTCTGGGATTCAGAGAAAACATTTGAATATGTGAACAATTCCTATTGCATGTTAACATTTGCTAAATTTGTATACATTCCAATTGGTACTCATCCTTTCCAATTGAACAAGACAGTTTTTGGACTTACATAATTGAACATGTGAATGATTACATTTGTTTTATGATGGCAATGTATCTCCAAAAGCATCGGGGCATGCCCTTTGAACTTGAGTCATCTTGGTGGTAAGCATCCCCACTTGCCACAACCCCACAGCTTGGTGGACAGGATAAACCCTCCTGCAGCACTCTAGAGAATCACCTTAGCACATTCTCACTATCCAGTGCTATTTGACAAACATGTCAGCTCTCATCATAGGAACTAGCAATAGCTATATCAGGTTAGCTCAGCTATGAAAATCATAAAATAACAAATTTCTATATTTCCTCCAGAATCCATAAGGCCTTTGAGACCCCACCAAAAAAAATATATCCATTAAAAAAATTATAATGATTCCTTATAAAAAGAAAAGAATTTATATTAATGCAAAGAAATGACCATAATAGTTCAATGGAACTTTAATGTACAAATGCATATAATAACAAGAGGAGTAAAAAATAAGTTTCATTTGAGCTCTTTTCTCCCCATTAGACTTTAGTTCCTCAAACTTCTCTCCATTCTAGTCAATTTCTTCATCTCATCTTTCCTTATTGATAGGTTAAGGTATAGTATAGAAATTCAACAATTAACTCGCAAGGCAAACAGGGTTGTCAAGTTACTTGTTAAAAAAACACTGCCAAAAACTTGAGTTCAACAAGAGAAAAAAACAGCCAAAAACTTGTGAGTTCAACAAGAAAATTTGCTAGACAGAAAAAAAGGACCAGTCCATCCATTGAAACACTCAAATTTGGTCATTCTTCCCAATGGTTTGTTTGAGTTTTAAACTTTCAACATATTCGAGCAGATTGCATTTGTTTGCAAGCAATATTGTGTGATTCCAAGTGAGCATTTATCAATTTTAGCAACTTTATAAGCTGCATTTGAGAGGCATATAACACTTTTTCTCTTTTTTTACTCCATTCTAGCTGCTAGGGTTTTATATTTTATATTTTATTTCTGATTTTAGGTAATTTTCTTGTTGTTGCTAGGGTTTTTGTACAATTTTTTTTGTTTTTCTTTTATCTTATGGTTTCATTTTGTTGTTTTCAGAAGAAAAATGGCAATTGCAAACAACATATGTGTCAATAAAACTAAGGACCCTGCTTGGAAACATGGCAAGGTAGGTGCAAAGCCAGGTATAGTGATATGCAACTATTGTGGGTTGCGTATGAGAAAAAGCATCAATTGCCTTAAATTTCACCTTGCATGGATCAATGGCCAAGATGTTGCAATATGTAATGTAACAAACAAAGAAGTTGAGCAAGAGATTAAGCTTTTCCTCTCATCTCATGAGCAAAATAAAATAGAGTAAAAGAAGAATAAGGCATTGACAATTTTCATGAGTTTTACAAGGTCAAAGGAAAATTTAGGAGGCTCTTCATATTACATTGGAAACTACATATGGGGATCTCATGCCACAAGCAACCATAGTTTACAATCATAGAGGCATGCCTTTTCATTCCTCATGACACTCCTAGTGTGCAACCTTCACTAGAAAGTATAGTATGGAATCAAGAAAAGCATCATGAGGCCAAGTTCGCATGTGCCAAGTTTTGGTATTATAACAACATACCATTTAATGTTGCATGGATATTGGGAGGGATTGGTCACTTCATTGACTGTAGCAAGAAAAGGGTTCAAGGCAACAAGCCCTTATTAGTTGATTATGTAATGTCCCCATTTTGGCCCTACACTCTTCAATAGGATTTAGCCTATTTCCGGAAATCCGTAGGCTAAGCTGAGGTGGAAAATTAGGGTTTCCTCTTTCAGATACTGCTCAGTTGGCATTCTGAAGTTGTTGTGCAGACTTACTATTTATAGCAGTTCGCTATTTTTTAGCAAGTCTATCTTTTGGCAGTATTTGTCTAGCAGCAGTTCAATCCTTTGCAATTCAATGTTCAGTTTGGCTTTATGTTGTTTTGATGTGAACTTACTATTTATAGCAGTTGGCTATTTTTAGTAAGTCTAATTTTGGCAGTAGCATCATCAACAATTCAGCTCAAGTCATCTTGCTATCCTTCAGTTTCAGTTTGGCTTTGGTTATCTCCATGGATTAAGTTTTATACTTAGTCATTTTTATGTTTCTCAGTTGTACCCCCACGCCTAGGAATGATCACTTCATGTTGTTTTTAAAAGGGGGTCATTAAGGGGTCAATGGTGCATTTAATGAATTATTAAATGCTTTATTGTTGCAAAGTGAAGTTGGACGCCTAAAAGAGGTTGATTAATATTTTATTATTTCAAAAAGTGAAATGCTTAAAGTGGCGCCCCTTTTGGAAGTTGAAGTGATTCAACTTCTTGGAATTTGAAGAGTCTCTTGTTGCTTCATTTGCCAATTGAAACTTATATATTGTTGCCGTTTGAAGAGTTGATTATCTTTGGAAAAATATAACGTTATGCTGCTAGTTTGAAATCCAGAATCCGGCTAAGGGTTAGCTTAGCAAATCTACAACACTCTTCGGGCCTGAAACTATGGTTCCCTAGGTGGTGGACTGAGAGTGTGCTTCATCCAGAAGTACATATTGAGCATTATTGTGGAGTTTTGGTGAGATATTTCCAATTTTCATGTTGCTGGTTTATCATGGCTGAAAGTGTTTTTTGTTGACAGCTTTTTGAGCAAATTAAATATCATTCTAGGTATGTTTGCAAAGTGGTTCTAGACCCAAGGCGACCCCTTCCACAAGAGATTGGAATTTATTTCCAAGTCTTTGATTTTTTATTGCTAAATCGCCCTTCTCAAGAGCCGTACCATCTGTAGAGCATTGGGAATTGTGCCATAAATTACTGGATGACTTTTGAGGCTGTTTCTTCATCTTGTCATGGGCACCTATCCTCCAGAGGTTCATTGCACTTCGCTTCACGCCATTCAAAGGTATTTTGGTGAAGTTATGAGCATTTAATTAATTCTTATAGTTGATGGTTATTCATTTCCAGAATTGCAGATTTATATCAGACTTGTTTCAGTTTGAATTTTCAGTCCTTTCTTCATCAATGATTGCTACTATTAATCATGGAATCATTCAGTATCTTGGTGCTTTGAAAACATTGTAATATTGATGTAATTTGCAGCTCTCTTTCTATATTGTAAGACTGTAAACAGTAGTACTGTTCCAGTCCTTTATTGCTGCAATTATTTTCTATTTCTCACATTAAGTACCCCTGGATGGTTTACCGCCAGTGTGGATAAAGAACATTCTAGAAGCTTATCTCTCTTATTTGCAGCTATTTCTATTCATTGTAAAGCTAGTTAGTAGTACTAACGGCTATTTCATTTTATTGCTGCAATTTATACTTGATTACACTCCCACAATTGAGTGGTTGAGTTTTAGAATAAACATCTTTCTTGATTGTAAATTCCCCCCACAAAATAAGTGGTTGTGTGGACTGTTTTCCGCCCACGAAATAAGTGGAAGAGAGGATTTAATGGATGGCTTGCCGCCTCAATAATGTAATAATCTCACCCACTAAATAAGTGGAGTATTCCCACTGCTTGTGGATGCCTGCATCAGCAGATGAATTGTACTTTCAGTTCAGTTTATACCTAATGATCCTCTGACCATATGCTATCAGCTTGCCCACATTGGGATCTTGGTGAACATTCTTGGTTAGAGTTACTTTCTATGCTGATTTGCATTTGGAGCTAACGCTAATCAGTGATTGGTTGCTAATTTGTGTATTAAATTTTGGGAAAAAAGTTAATGGGAATATTTCAGAAAGGTATCAGAGGGAATGTTGATCTAAGGCCCAACCACTACACCAAAAGACCGGCCCTGTTAGTAAGAGTGGCTACCCAGGGTGTTAAGGGCGACAACTAGGGAGGAATCTTTCACCACCAAAGCCACCACCGGAGAATCTGGGGTCTTACGCAAACTCCCACGGACACATGGGCGCTGGGACGCACCCAACCGCGCACAAGGACATTACAGCCCACCACGCTCCGCGGGTCTTGACCTCGAGACCTCGGCTCTGATACCACTAAGGCCCAACCACTACACCAAAAGACCGGCCCTATTAGTAAGGGCGGCTACCCAGGGTGTTAAGGGCGACAACTAGGGAGGAATCTTTCACCACCGAAGCCACCACCGGAGAATCTGGGGTCTTACGCAAACTCCCACGGACACATGGCCGCTGGGACGCACCCAACCGCGCACAAGGACATTACAGATTAGACCATTGTTGGAGGATATTATCAACAACACAAAAATTCTTGTTCAAGAACAAAAGGAGGTTTGGCAAAAGAAGAGTTACACTATTTTATTTGATGGGTGGATAGATGGTAGAAACCACACACGAATCAAATTCCTAGTGGCTTCAAGTGGGCAATTGTTGTTCTTGAACTTAGCTGATACCTCTAGTGACCTTATGCAACATGTTGGATGAGGTGTTGGTGTGGAGGTGGGAAGTAAGTTGTGATAATGTAGACAAATAGCTAATATACTCTTCTCAGGGTGAGGCATCCTACACTCTTTTAGACCCCTTGTGCCACCCATTATGCTAAAAGTTATTGGCAAACTTCAATGGGTCAAAACCATGGTGAAAGATTTTAAGAACATTACAAAATACATCTACAACCAACATGGGTTCTAAATCTTATGAGAGAGCACAATGACAAAAAGGAGCTTGTGCAGTTGCAAATTATACAATTTGCACAAATTTCATCACATTATAGAGTATTGTAACTTCATTACCATTGCTTAAGTAGATATTTGTGAGGGCCAACTGGTTGGACAGTCCTTACTCAAAGAAGGCCAAAGGAGAGAGGGTCATGAAGACCATTTTTTATGATTTATTTGCCCAATACATGGGTGAGATCATCACGGAAATTTTAGATTATAAATTTTTTAGCTTTTTTCTTAGTTTTCTAATTTTACAAGCTGCTGATTTTTTAATTTCCCAATTTTCTAATTTGCTGGTTTTCTGATTTTATTTTTCTAATTTTCTATTTTTATTTTTAAATTCCCTTGTTTTAAGTGTCCAAACCATTGGTTAGGGCTCTTTGACTGGTGGATGGGTCAAAAACCTCATGGGTCATCTATAGGAGGACATGGACAAGGCCATGGAAGCCATCTGGGATTTGTATGGGTTAAATAAATAAAAATGAAACCATTTGGAGCATTATGGATTGGAAAAAAAACAAATAACTCCACCAACACATTCATAATGCTACCTACTATTTCAATTAAAAGTTTTTCTTCTCCAAATCATTTATGGAAGATGTGGAGGTTATGGATGGCCTTAACATATGTATGGAGAGGATGGTCCCTACAAACATCACTCGTGAGTTGCAAACTTATAAGGGCACAAATGGAAAGTTGTTTTCTTCATCTATACGTATTTGAAGGAGAACAATGTAATGTCCCCTCTGTTAGTGTTTTATAGCTGTGGGAGGTATTTCCCTAAGCAAAATTTATCATAGGCACATCCGCCTATCATTTGTTAAACAAAATATTATATTGCTAGGTCGGCTCTAGAAGAGAGGTCGCCTAGTCTTGTATAGAAAGGAGAATGTGTCTCCATTTTAATCATCAATTCACTCCATTCCAATTTGAATTTTCTTCAGCAACAGATTCGCTCTCAAGAGCAGCAGATTCGCTTCAAGGAGAAGTGTTATTATTTTGTGTATTCAAGGAAATCACACTATTTTCAAGTGCAGATTCATTGTATGAAATTCGGCCTTTTTAGGGCCTGATTTTGAGTGCTATTTCTGCACTTATGTTTTCTGATTTATAAGAGAATATCTTGTTGGGTTTTTCTCCCTTGAGTAGGAGGGTTTTCCCAGGGTAAATTCGGTGTTCATTGTTCTCTGTGTTGTATTTTCTGCTTATTTACATTTCTGATCTGAAAATCAACACCCTCTTTTAATCCCTTTTCCTAGGTCGGCTCAAGTTAAGGAAAAGCAAGTCCGGCTTGTGAAGAAAAACAATAAAACATTTATAACTCTTCCTAGGTCAGCCTTGAAAGAGGAAAAAATAAGAAATTAATAGCAATTTGCCTAGATCAGCCAGCATAGAGGAGGGAAACATGTATAAATACAAGATCTAGTGAAGCATTTCATCATCATATTGGGAATTTTTTCTATTGTTTTGATCTGCACTTTTGAGTAGCATATGTTTTAGGACGAAAACCCTATTGCATTAAGGAGAAGTTGGACAAAACCCTAGCTTCCTCAAGGGAGAGCTTCATGACGGAGGTTCCTATGTGCTTCAATGGAGATAATTGCTAGTTTTCATGTTCAGTTTTGCATCTACATTTAGAGATCTGATTGAAAGGGAAAATTGTGCAAGTTGGAGGTTCTACTTTAGATTTTCTAGGGTGGCAAAGCCCTAACATCAGTCCAGCAGGCCAGCGCACCCCTTAGTAGGGTTTTAGAGTTGTTTATTCATCATTTAGTTGCATGTTTGTGGCTAAAGCAACTTCACCCAACTAGGGATAGTTTGGCATTTACATTATTGGGGTTTCTTCATGTTGTGGTGCATGTTTAAAACCCACTTTACTTTGTAATTTACATTCATATTTTGTAACAATAGACTAAGGGTTTATATCAGACATTTGTTGACTCGTATGGAAGGATCTAATCATGCTATGTTCGTGATTTAATGCTACTATTATCTGCTACAAGTTTTTTCATCTTTTGGTTGCATTATGTACTATTGTTCATGTATTATAAAACTCAGAAAATTACATCAGCACACTAGGGTTTAAGCAGAAATTGAAAATCAGAAATTAGGGCATTAGTTTTGTATTACAAAAATTAGATATTTTGCAAAAATATTGTTTGGGATATTTCAGTGGTATTAGAGCCTTGATCTTGCCAACCTGTGGATCCGTTTGTGGAATGAATCCTTGGAGAAGAGACATGGGTTGGCAACCTAAGTTCTTGCCAAAGAAAGAGGAAACAGACCTGAAACAATAGCTCCTCAAGAAATATTGTAGTAGCCTTAGGAGTCTTGAAATGTACAACAAAGCACAGCAAGATGATCCTATTCGAAGGTATTAGAAGATCAGTTACAAAGAGATAAGTGCAAGCTGGCTGCCTACTGTCATTATGTGCAAGAACCTGCTACTTATAAGTCCATTGTCACCTATGATGAGTACTTGAAGACATTCACACAAAATAGAAGGAAAGAAAAGGAAAGATTGATGAAGGAAAAATTGGAATTACAAGGAGACATTGAGATAGAAATCAGGAAACATGAAGAACCAACCATGGAGTAGGAGCAGGAAAAAGATGCCCAACAAAAGAAATAGGCTTTCCACCTTGAAAAAGATGGTATGAAAGTATTCAAGCCTTCTGTCAATAATCAGCAATGTTTGGAAAATTTTGATGATAAGGGTTATTCTACTGTGAGAAAGGGTGAATCAGCAGTCATTAATCAACTCATAGATAAACAAGGGTTTGAAGGAAACCATGTTGAAGTGGTCCAAGTATTGGCCTCCTATGTTCAGCTACATGGAGATATAGATGTGGGTTATGAGAGGAATGATACAACTTTTGGGACAGCCAATGATGATGCAGAGCAAGGAGGAAAATTGTAAACAAACACAATTCAAGCTATTTTGAATACTCTTTCAATCACCAAAACCCAAGCTTACCCTTATTCCCCAATTCTTCCATATTTCTCTTGTAGCCATCCAAACTGAGAAATTTGTGTATATCTCTCAAAAAAATCCACAAACCCACAATAGGTTAGGCATTCCAGATACCCATTAAGGTGTTCTTCAACATATCTCAAAATCTAATATCCTTGTTTCAGACCTTCCTTGCCTAAAAATGATTGGTACGCTAAACAGAGCCCCAATTAGCCCTAATTTACAAAGCAACACCAACTTAAACTCTCTTCCAACCTCAAAACTCTATGGAAAATTCTTTATCAGACTACAATACCTCAGAATCCACAATTCTTGGTCACTAAAACACTCACCAATGTATCAAAACACAAAAGCCTCATCTAGGTCACTTCTATGCTTGAAACTAGGAGGGTTTATTGAAATTCAATACTCTAGGCTCTGTCTCGCCTTGCCAACACTTCCAACACACCAAAATATGTCTGCCTATGCTTAATCCACCATTACCCAACCTTTATCAATGCATTCTAACCCAACTCCAACCTTTAGCCTTCAATTTTCAAGCAAAACTCATGCAAATACACCTAGGGAAGCATCAAAAATCCATCTAAACACCTTCCCTGCTCTAGAAATCTACTCTAACATCTAAAACTAACTATTTGCACCCATTCCACCCATTTGTAAGCCATTCTACCAATGGAATGGGTGTTTATTCCATTTTAAGTGCTTTCAAACCCTTAATTTTGAGTTACAAACTTGTTAATAGTAAAATTACAATAAAAGTCTTCAAACTCAACAAAACCTATCAAACCAAGTTCAAAGTGAAGCTATCTTAGGCCTCCATTAATTTCAAAAGCTTTTAGATCATTACTACACTGTACAGGCCAGTACAACAGTCTACAACAGCGATTTACCAGAAAAATAACACAAAAAAGGAGAGTTTTCTTATTGATTTCTTCGCCCAAATCTTCAACAACCCCTTGCATCGAGTTTCTCAAGCCTTTTTAAACCAAACACACCAAATACTACCAAAACCAACCGACTCTAACAAATGTTTGAACTTCTAATTGTTGGACTTCTCCAATTTTTTGCATTTTTGCATTTTTACATGACATTTGACCATATTTGCATAAATTGCAACTTTTACACAATGAACCCCCTAAAGACTCAAATCACAACCCCAATGGTCTATTACGACCTTATTTGAATGAAAAATGACTCAAATAAGACTTGACACACCAAAACTTAACCTAAAACCAAGTTTAAGACCTTGCTTGACCCAAATTTGTAGAATGAACTTG
The DNA here is from genome assembly GCA_007258455.2 of Sequoia sempervirens. Taxonomy (NCBI): domain Eukaryota; kingdom Viridiplantae; phylum Streptophyta; class Pinopsida; order Cupressales; family Cupressaceae; genus Sequoia; species Sequoia sempervirens. The sequence goes on along the minus strand of VDFB02093605.1, from coordinate 31,099 downwards.
GTGCCCCTGCACCAAATGAGGACAAGCAAGAGTCAACTATTGCACCTACTAATGGAGAACACATAAGTCTTCATGGCAACCACAAGGATGAAGGAAAGGCTATTTCGGAATTTTCCAAACCAACATTGATTGATCAACTATGTGGAGGTATGAATGCTACTAAGGAACCAATTTATGTTTTGGGTAACTTGGATAGTGATGATGATCATACACATGAAAGCTCCATAGTGGTTGATCAAGAAACATTTGAGTTCCTTTGCTCCAAGATTTAACGAGTTCGTTGATTGGTTAATTTGTAATCCAGAGAAGGAAATTTCTGATGTGCACATGATAGGTCTAGGAGAGCTGATGGAGTTTGAGGAAGACACTACACTTGAACATGAGATAAGAACTGATTTTCTGATGTATGACAACAGTCCTTTATCTTCACATTGTCATGTTATGAAAGCCAAGAGGATCAGCCTTAAGGCTTGTAACTTTCATGGAGAAACTTAAGTGGGACCAGCTCTTGGCAATGGACAACTAACAAAGGATGAAGAATTGATTGAGTCCCTTGAAGACGCTACAAATAGTTGAGAAGTTGCTGCTCTGATTGCTTCCAACGACATAGGAGGAGCTGATGTGTTCTTCTATGCTCCTATGAGAGGCATCCTACACATCCATGAAGCATTTATCGAAGTTGGAGAGTTGGTGGGTGTTGATGGCTCTATGGGGTACATCCATCTTTTCGATTTTGATATATATGGTAGGGTGATGTTATGGGATCTAGGTGGTGGCATTCTGTCATTGCTTGAGGACAAACAATTTTGGGAAGAGAGGATTGTAATGTCCCCTCTTTTAATCCCTTTTCCTAGGTCGGCTCAAGTTAAGGAAAAGCAGGTTAGGCTTGTGAAGAAAAACAATAAAACATTTATATTTCTTCCTAGGTCGGCCTTGAAATGGAGAAAAAATAAGAAATTAATAGCAATTTTGCCTAGGTCAGCCAGCATAGAGGAGGGAAACATGTATAAATACAAGATCTTGTGATGCATTTCATCATCATATTGGGAATTGTTTTTCTATAGTTTTGGTCTGCACTTTTGAGCAGCATATGCTTTAGGACGAAAATCCTATTGCATTACGGAGAAGTTGGACAAAACCCTAGCTTCTTCAAAGACTTCATGATGGAGGTTCTTATGTGCTTCAATGGAGATAATTGCTAGTTTTCATGTTTAGTTTTGCATCTGCATTTAGAGATCTGATTGAAGGGACAAATTGTGCAAGTTGGAAGTTCTACTTCAAATTTTCTAGGGTGGCAAAGCCCTAACATCAGTCCAGTAGGCCAGCACACCCCTTGGTAGGGTTTTAGAGTTGTTTCTTCACCATTTAGTTGCATGTTTGTGGCTGGAGCAACTTCACCAACTAGGGATAGTTTGGCATTTGCATTATTGGGGTTTCTTCATGTTGTGGCACATGTTTGAAGCCCACTTTACTTTGTAATTTGCATTCATATTTTGTGGCAGTAGACTGAGGGTTTATATCAGACATTTGTTGACTCATATGGAAGGATTTAATCATGCTATGTTGGTGATTTAATGCTACTATTATCTGCTCCAAGGTTTTCCATCTTTTGGTTGCATTATGTACTACTGTTCATGAATTATAAAACTCAAAAAATTACATCAGCACACTAGGGTTTAAGCAGAAATTGAAAATCAGAAATTAGGGCATCAGTTTTGTATTACAAAAATCAGATATTTTGCTAAAATTATTATTTGGGATATTTTCATTCTCGCAAAAATAACAAATTAAGCATTGAACAAGATCTTTATGGAAAAATGGAGCAAACTGCTCAAGAACAATGATGTCATAAATCAGTTAAAGGGAGCCAAATATTTTAGCAACAAATGTATTTAGCTCCTAGTGACTGTCAAGTACACATGAAAACTTCAAATGTTTTTGAAATCAATTTTGACAATAGTATATGGCCATGATGTGTGGCTAGTCATTTAATTTTACTCTTACTAATTCTCCAACAACATTCATTAGAATAATCAATGATATGCATCTCCCATATCTAAGAAAATTCATAGTATTTTGTCTAGATGATATACTAGTCTATGGTAAAGAATACTAGAGGACCAAGCGCAACATATTCATATTGTTTTTGATTTTTTATGACAATATAAATGCAGGTCAAAATGATCAAATAAATTCTTTGGGGAAAGATTGTAATGTCCCCTCCTAGCCTCTGAGTGGTGTTTATCCTTTAGCCTATTCCAAAGTTCCTATAGGCTAAATGGAATTGGTAAGGGAACTCAATTCCAATCCTTTATGAGGGTTTTCGGAGTATCTAGTGGACTTTCTATTGTTAGTAGGAAGGCAGTTCAGTACTTACTACTTATAGTAAGTCGGGTTGCATATCAATTTCTTCACCAGTTTGAGTTTTCAAAGTTTTTGCTATTTTTAATGCTTACTAAAAATAGTAAGTCTATTTGTCGAAAGCTGGTCCAGGTCAAGCCACTCTCAATAGTGTCATTCTAGTAGGCTTTGGGTTGCCAAGGTTAGATTGTTTAAATATTTGTTTTTCCTCTCTCGAAAATGATTTTAATAAAGTTATTTTATAACTTAGTCTTGAGGGTTGGAGGGGGCATAAAGTGTACATTGGCGCCTAGTTCATTCACTTCGAGTTGTTTTAAAAGCAACAAAAGCACATCTAATGGCTGGAGAAGGGGGACGCCTAGAAGGCTTAAGTTAGAGTTTAAAATGAAATTTTTAATATAAAGTCAAAGTAAAAAGGCAATGCTTTTGGAGGGAGCACATATTCAAACCTGAATTCACCCTAATTCTTCATTGTGACTTTATAAACTTATTTTGAAGCCTCATTTCAGTATGTTGAAAATGGTTGCATAAGGAGATGCTGTTGGAATCATTCCAAAGGTCTATAATCAAGTGTTGAGGACAAAAACCCTTGGCATTAAGGAGATTGTTTCGGTAGTGCAAGACCTACCCTAGCTGGTTGAGGTGTGGTTCCATCCAAGAATCACTTTCAGAGCTTTATTGTTGAAGTTCTAGTGACAAAGGATGAAGATATTTGAGTTATTTTGATGTGTGGTCAGTTGGGTTTTGGCTTGTGGTAGCGTAGCTTCTTTTGGGTGTGATTTTCAGAGTGTTTTGAAGTGGTTTCAATGTTTATAGGTATTCTGGCAACTGGGTCTGAACCTGGTTTTATGATCATAACTCCTTATTGGCTTGTGCTTTCATTCTGGGTATTAGTTCCTTGGAGCCTTCTCATCTTGGTGCCCAAATCAAGTACTTATTTGCATTTTTTGAAGATGGATTGGATTTTCTAGGCCTAGTTGACCTTCTCCAGGAAGTGCCCCATCTTTGGTGAAGTGTTCAGTTTGTAGCCTGCTGATGTATAAGCTGATATTTCATATCACTGAGGTCTGATTACAGTGGCCTTTGGCGCTGGAAAGCAAGGAGTTCGTTGTCAAATGCCTGGGTGTTGTTCGATGCTATTTGGGAGTCTCATTGTTGCTGTTTGGACATATTTTCCAGGTCTGAAAGTTCTCTTTCTGAGTCTGTTTTAGTTGAATGAGAAATCTGAAAATATTATGTAAACACAGAAAATTTCTGATATATAATCTGAGTATCATATTTTGAAAGTTGATCATTTGCAAGCTAGTTATTCATTGTTATTTCTGCTCTTTATGTTATCAATTCATTATCATGTTGAAACATTGAATGGAACATTGAAATATCAAGCAACAAACATTCTCAAACCAGCAAATTTAGCTTTTGGATTCAATTTTTTTTTTTTGTTTTTCTTCCTCTTCCTGATGATGGATCACTCTGTGATCCAAAACATCGACAAAAGAACAAACACAGTTGAATCCAAAACCTAAATTTGCAACTTCATGGACTGTGGAAAACTCATACCAACTATTCTCAAACCTATCAAACAGCAAGTAGAAAACTCAGAAAAAAAAATCAGGTGTCTTATATTACAAAGATCTAGTCAATATCTGGGTCTTGAGCACAATGGTATACATGAGGATCAAGAAAAAAGTACAAGACCGTAAAGGATTAGCTAACTCCATATACTAAATCTTAAAGTTTTTCTAAATTGTAAAAATTTAACGAGAAAATTCATTCGATATTTATCTCATATGTCCAGACTACTTCATCAACTATCCAATATAAAGCACTCATGGAAAACAACAACAACAAAAGCTTCTAAGTAGCTCAAGCACTTGCTCTTCTTGATTTGCATTATCTCTACAAATAGAGACAGATGCATATTATTATGACTTAGAAATTGTTTTTAAGCACTTTCTGCAGCAAAACAGAATTACAATACATGCGATAAAGAATTCGAAACATTGGTTCAAGCATTCAAGCAAGAGAGGCACTATACCTTTGGTTAAGGTTGTAGCAATCACCAATGACTCATATTTTTTGGATTTGCAATCAATGATTCAAGAAAAAAAGAATTCCAAAAGTTCTAATTATATTCAACAATTTCATCTCATTATGCAGTACACAATGGTGTCTGCCAATATAGTTTGTGATATTTGCTGACATGTTGAGTAGCTTCATTTGAATATTTTACATATTCTCAATACTAGATTTCTTATATATACAAAAATAACTAGTCATTATATATAAATATGAAATAACTGAAATAAAATTACATAAAGGATAGAGAAAACATATTACACAATATGTATAGTTACAGCAATCTCTTGTAATCTCTCCTTATAGCAATTGCTAATATATGCATTATACATACATACATACATACATATATATATATATATATATATATATATGCATTATTCTAAAGAATGTAATTAAAGGTTTTATGACGAGAAAGGTCAAAAAGTTCTTTTGATAGCAAGAGGGTGCTAGGAATCAATAAAATATGAATTATTATCTAAGCAAAGTGTGAGTAAGCATTTGATTTGTAAAGGTGGATGGAAGAGCGTGCCTTTCAAGCACCTTTCACATGCTCACACTCGACCCCTCAATAAAGCAAACAATTATTAATGATCTCAACTACTTTAAGGTTGGCAAGCATTTCTTCAAATAGATCAGTCACGCCTAGAAGCATATTGATTTACTTGAGCAATATTTCCTACACGGTGCTGGAAAATCAGCAATATTGAACAATCTGATTGGACAAAAAAGCCAAACTAGTGCACCACTTAACAAATTAGGGGAGCGAAAACTTGATCACAACCCTATGTCATTGTTAGTTAGAAAAGTGAACAAACCCATCTACTTTTCTTCTCTCATTGATAATGTGAAAAAGTAACTCTTGACAAACAAAGAGATCACCTCCATGATACATGGAACCTCTAAAATTCATAAATTTGGTATCTTCTTAGATTAACAGTTGGCAATATAGATTCCCCCACTTACAGTTTAGCAAATTACTTTAACAAATCTCTCAGGAATAAGACAATATTTTTCATCCATGACTATTTCAATGTAATGTCATTGTTTACAAAAATTCCCATTTAGGAAACCATTCACAAGGTAAAAATTCATACTAAACCTGATACATCCTTTTTGGTAGAATTATGCCTTAAATCCACTTTTTTCTCTTTTAGAGGAGAGATCTTCAAACAAATTGAGGGTGTTGTTGTGACCTTTTCACACATCACCCCATTCTAAATGGGGACCCCCTAATTTTTGCTCCATTCTGGTCTTTTGGCTTTGGTTTTGTCTCTCTCTCTGTCTCTTTCTATTGTTCACTTTCCGGGATGTGCCTGCCATTGAGCTTGAACGTGAAATTTTGGCTAAGTTTGAGAATTAGGGTTTTGAGTCTTCTGGCCAGTTTGAAGCCAAATAGAGTGAATAAGTTGAAATCAATGCATGTCTAGAGAATATTTTTGGGTTTTCTAAGACCTATGCAGTGATATAACATGCAAAATGGGACGATGACTTTCAATACTCAGCCTTCGAAGGCTATTTTTAGGGTTTGCATGTTGGAATTTTATACACATATCTAAACATTCCTTGTGGGTTTTTCGAAAGCTTCGCAATGGTATAGCATGCAAACCAAGATCAGGACTTTTTCAGGAGCTGTCTTCAGAGGCTATTTTTAGGGTTTGCATGCGAGACTTTTCAACGCATGTCAAGATATTCTTTATGGGTTTTTCAAGAGCTATGTAGTGATGTGACATGCAAGGCGAGATGATCACTTTGCGGAGACTTACTATTTTTAGCAAGATCATTCTGGCAGCTACCCAACACATCAATATCACAAACAAAGCGAAATGCAACAAAAACAAGGTCAAACGGAGGTTATTTGACTAGCATGCAAGTCAAATTAGGGTTTCTAGCTTCGGGACCCAAAATGAGGGGTCAAACGCAAGAATTTTCGAAAACCACTGTATCCCACTGTGATCAATATCGTTCGAGCTATCCACTGGTAAAATTTGAAGGCAATCGGAGCACTTACTATTTATAGTAAGGAACTTCTGAAACAAGCTATAAATAGTAAGTCAATAGCAGGCGCCAGTGTGAACAAGCAGGTCATCCCATGAGGGTCACGTCATTTAGTTTTCAAGTCAAACAGAGTTGGGGAAGTCATGAAATTGAACAGTTACTATAAATAGTAAACCACCTTCATAAACATGCCATAAATAGTAAGTTAGCTCGAGACGGCAGTATGAACAGATCACCTAGGTCATGAGGATCCTGTGGCGCGAATTCCAGATCAATCCAAGCTTCAGAAGTATGAAAATCAAAGGACTTACTAAATATAGTAAACAATATGAAAATCAGAGGACTTACTAAATATAGTAAACAAGGGCGAGCAAGCTGAGAAAATTCTTAAGTCTAAAGTCTATCCTACTTGACCCCCAAAATGCGCCCAAACATCTTGAAGCTAGTGATTAAAAAAATTTCTAAGTGTGAAGTCCTGCAAGGGTCTCTAAATGCGCCCAAGGAAAGAAGAGATGGTGATAAAAAAATTCTAAGTCTGGAGTTAATTCCACTTGCTACCCCTAAATGCGCCCTCAAGGAGAGATGGAGTGTGGAAAATATTCTAGTCATTGATAAATCCTCCTCCACCCTCAATATGTGCCCATGCTAGGAGTGAAGTCTAGACAAGTCTAAAGGTGTTGAAGTCAAAGATCCTTCACCACATACTAAATGCGCCCAAGTGCAAGGTGAAGATGGAAGAAGTAACCAAGGCGTTGGAAGTTAATTCCACCTCCACCCCTCAAATGCGCCCTCAAGGAGAAATAGGGTGATAAAAGTTTCTAAGTCAAAGTTAAATCCTCCATGACATGTGAGATGCGCCCAAATGAGCTAGGAAAAGACAAAAGGTGTTGACTTCCTCCTACACCCTTTGAATGTGCCCCATGTTCGAAGCAAAGTCATGGCATAAACTAAGGCGTTGGGAGTTGAATCCTCCTCCATATGCTAAATGCGCCCTCATCTAGTCAAGATGGATGAAAAATGACTAAGGCGTGGTTAATTCCACCTTGACATGCCAAATGCGCCCAAGTCTAAGGTGGAGGCAAGATAAGTTCTAAGGCGTAATTCCTCCTCAACATGTGAAATGCGCCCAAGGATGTTAGAGGTGGTGGTTTTCTAAAAGAAAAGTGTCTAAGGCATGTAAAATCCCTCTTGACCCCTCATATGCGCCCATGTTGATGATCTTATTTAAAATTTTCCTAAGTATTAAAATTTCACCTCTAGAGGAAAATACACCCAAGTCTGAGAAGGTGATGAAATTTTCTTGAGACATGGATAAAATTGGTAGTTGATGAGTCAAGATACTCAAGCTTCATGAGGTTGATAAAAAAATTTCAAGGCCAAGCAAGAAAATATGCCCAGAGATGACAAATGAAAAATAAATTTGATTGAAAAATATTTTTCTAAGGTTAAAATTCAAAAAATTAAAAGTACCCCTTCGTTTGTAGACACATGAATTCGACGCTTTCTGAAGGGAATTTTCTTTTGGGTATCGGACATCTTTGACGAGGAAGTGATTTTAAAGTCTTCCACAACTTGCCACGAATTTTGAGATGAAGATTTTTCATGGGCACCTGATTGATGAATTTCCTAAGGGGAAAATTTAAAAAAATTCTAAGGCAGGGAATAAATGATGTTTTTGAAATAAAATGCCTTGGCTGATGAATTTGAAGTTGATTGCCTAGGTGAATTTGATCGAATTCTTCGTGAAAATAATCTTCTTGAGCCAGAGATGAATAAAATCAAAGTTATCAACACTTCAGCTAGTGAAGTGAATTTCTTAAAGATGCAATTGAAGTTAACACTTTCAAAAGATGATTTAAAATGCTAAGTACACCTTGACTAGTGAAGATGCATCTTTTTGAAATTCTAGAAGGTCAAGATACTCTAGATGTTGAATGACAAGTGTTGCAGCTGCCTAAGGAGGGAAATTTGAATTCCTGCAGTGGAGTAGTGGAAATTTAATAAACTGGCTAAAATTGGCTTCTTCTAGATTTCGACTTAGCTATATGAACTGTGAAGTTGTTTCATTTTTTTCCATCAGCTGAAGAAGTACGATTTGAACTCTGAAGTGAAGATTGCAGTGCAAGCCAAAACTTGGTGAAGAAGTGCGAACTTGGGCTCTAGTTGTGAGAGTGTTGAAGTTGAAGTCAAACTTTGAGAGTGAATAAAATTGAGGCTGAGAAGTTGCTGAAGTAAAGCTGGTCGAATTTTCTCTAAGTGCTAAAGTTGTTGAAGCTAGCTTGGAAAATTTTCAAGGCATTGAAAGTTCAAAGTGCTGCAAGAAGTGTTGAGGTTTGAAGATGGAATTTAGTGCTGAAGCTTCTCATTTTTCAAAAGTCGACTGGCAGCCCCAATGTGATTCTTTTTTTCGAAGTTAAATTGCTAATGACCATTTGTTGTTTTTGCAGAATGGCTGAAGTAAGAGCAACTGGTAGAGACAATAATGCTGAGTACAACAAAGCAAATGTGTCTAGACAGGCAGCGATTAAGAAGCTAAGAAAGTCATTCCTGCTGGAGTCAAAATTCTCTTTGAAGTTGGGCAAGTTTCTTGATACAAACTTGGGCTCTTTCAAAATGGAGGCTTTCAAAAGTCGAATGATGGGAGTTGGAGGCCATCGTCCTTTGATCACATCTCACAATATTGTCAGGAGTGGATTATATGCAGCTGTTGGTTTTCCACCAACCATTCAGTGTCCAAAGCTAATTATGGAGTGTGTTAACTGTTACAATCGAGACCAAAGGACTATCACTTCACCTGATGGCAAGTTGTTCGCCAACCTCACGCCTGCAGCTATCGGCAAAGCATTTGGAATTCCCTCGCATGAGAAGATGATCTACAAGACGAGAGAACGTGCTAAGTGGATGTATGCTTCAACATTTGAAAGATGTGCTAACATGATTAACTCTCGTTGGATGAACAAGCCCAAGCCCTCTCGCACGAAGTTGCCGAAGCAAATAATATCAAATGATTTGAAGCAGGAGTACTGTGATTTGATCATGATGCTCAGCAGAGTTGGAGGTTGTCCTCAAGCGTTCATCTTTGAACCGTGGATGTTTTACTATATCAACCTCGTGCTGGAAGGAAAAAAGCATATCAACTGGGCAGCTGTGTTACCGGATTCGTACCCACAGGCCTCGAACCCGGTTCGGGTACGAACCCGGTACGGGTTCGCCTGTGGGTACGCGCTGGGTGTGCGTACCCAGCGGGTACCAGGCCCGTGGGTACGCGGACCCGGGGGTACCAGCCACGTACCCGGGCGAACCCCTGCGAACCCACGGCCCAGCACTTCAAAAGTGGGCCCAAAAGTGAATAAAAAGCAATTTTTTATTTTCTATTTTGCTACAAAACCCTAAAACGACCCAATATGAGGCATTTTAACACTAAAGCATTTCATTTTTACCTCTCATTTTGCTCTCTCCATAATTTGTGTCCATCTTAGCATTTTGAAGGGAGGTGATTGCATTTGAAGGAGATCGATTGTGGAGTGGCAAATAGCTTCTACAAAGGAGATTTAAGTGTTCAAGGTATGCATTTAAACCCTATTCTTCAATCTTTTGATGATTTTTTTTAAGTTTCTTAGTTTTTGATGAATTTTTTCAAGTTTGTGAAGAAGTTTTTCAAATATATATATTTTTTTTTCATTTTTTTTATAGATTGCAACAATGGCAAGTAGTCAAAGTTCAGTGGGTGGGGATGGAAGCCAAAAGTTTAAAATTGATAAAGGATCTCCTTTATGGAGACATACCACACGAATTTCACAAATTCCTGGAGGTGGGGGGTTTGTTTGGAAGTGTAATTTTTGCAATGCACAATATAATAGCTCCTACTACCGAGTAAAACTTCATTTTATGGGCCCTGGTGGTAAAGGGATTAACATGTGTGTGGGTCCAGATAAGAAGGGGTTATCTACTGTACAAATAGCAGGATTTATAAAAGAACAAGAAGATGCCGACAATTCAATTGCAAGAGGAAAACAAACTAGTTATAGTTCCGGAAAGAAAAAACAAACATTACCCACTCATCAGATAGTTAGGCCCTCTAGACATCCCTTCTTGTCTATACCCTCTACGGAAGAAGAAGATGAAGAACTAGAAACCACCACCCGCAAGAGAGGTCCATTAGAGAAAGCATTTAAAATGGAGGCAAGAGATATTGCTGAAGAAAAAATTGCACGTTGCCTCTATGCCAATGGTCTTCCATTCAACTTGGTGAGATCACCATATTGGAAGGACATGGTGTCAGCAATAAATAGTGCACCTCCTGATTTCACAAGTCCTGGGTATGAAAAGGTGCGTACCACCTTATTGCAAAAAGAGAGGAAATATGTAGAGGCCCAACTAAAACCAATTAGAGATTCTTGGGTTGAAACAGGTGTATCTATTGTTTCCGATGGATGGAAAGATTGCAAAAACCGTCCATTGATTAATGTTATTGCAGTGTCCCCCAAGGGGGCAATGTTTTTGAGGGCGGTTGACTGTGAAGGGCAAGTGAAAGATGCAATGTTCATTTCCAGGATTCTCATTGACTCCATAGAGATGGTGGGTAGTGAAAATGTTGTCCAAGTAGTTACGGACAATGCAAAAGTTTGCAGGGCTGCAGGTGCTTTGGTAGAGGCCAGATATGAGCACATCTTTTGGACACCGTGCACTGTACACTCCCTCAATTTGGTGATGCAAGCAATTGGCACCCAAATAGAGTGGGTGAAAGAAATATACCAGGAGTCTGAGGAGATCCAGATGTTTGTGACAAACCACCATATGTCACAAGCAATTTTCAGAACTTTTTCAACATTGGAATTGTTGAAGGTAAATTTTAAAATTTAATATATTTAGTTTCATTTATCATTTATGTCATGTTTTACATAATTGAATAAAATAATTTTTTGCATTATTTACATATTTTAAATGTGTTATTAACTTACTATTAACATGTTCTTAGGTTGCCGAGACCCGGTTTGCATCTCACACAATTGTTCTGAGACGACTTGTGAAGGTGAAAGATGCATTGAGTCAAATGGTTATTAGCAACCAATGGAGTATATGGAAGCAATCAAATTCAGAGAGGGCCCAAAAAGTCAAGGCATTGATCTTGAATGACGATTGGTGGGATCGTGTGAATTATGTATTGGAATTCACCGAACCTATCATGTCTATGCTTCGGTTTGCTGATACAGATGAACCATGCTTGGGGGATGTCTATGATAGCATGGACACAATGTTGGAAAAAATAAAAATAGAAATACAAAAAAAAGAGAATGATCCTGAAGACACCTTGTACAAAAGGGTGGAAGCAATTGTTCTTCATCGTTGGAACAAGATGACAACTCCATTGCACCTCCTTGCATATGCCCTATCTCCGAGGTACTATACCACTGAAGTGCTTTCTATCCCAGGGAGAATACCGCCATATAGAGATGCTGAAGTTGCTAATGGGTATAAGACGGCATTTAGTAGAATGTTCAGTGATCCAGAAGTGCATGCAAGTGTCATGAAAGAATTTGGAATGTTTGTCACAGGAAAATCAAAAAATCATACCGCTTCTGTTGCTAGAGACCAATACAAAATGGATGGTCTTACATGGTGGTACCTCCATGGTCAAGATTATATGTACCTCCAACCTCTTGCAATCAAGATCCTCTCACAAGTAAGTTTTTTTTTTTTTGCCACTTGTATTGTAAAATTTAACACTTAACATTCTTGAATTTATCTTGCATTTTTTTATTTTATTTTTAATTTTGTTGGTTTTCTCTCCAGGTTGCAAGCTCTTCTGCCGCTGAACGGAATTGGAGTACATACTCCTTTATCCACTCAGTGAAGCGTAACCGGTTGGCTGCAAAAAGAGCTGAAGACTTAGTGTATATTCATTCCAATTTGCGTCTTCTGTCACGTAGGATCCTCAATACAGGCAGGGGGCAGCGAGGCTTTGGGATGTAGCACCCGAGTCTACTGACTTGGATGCAACCATTCAGGATCTTGTTAGAGCCACTATGGATGATGTGGGTGATATTGATGACATATCACATGGTGTTGGATCCGCTTTGGGTTCAAATGATGATGATTTTGAAGTTGAAACCACTCAAAATCCAAGTCATGATGATTCTGACAATCCTTTTGATGATTGATGAGCATATGAACAATGAACATTGAATCATGTTTCAAATTTTCAATGTTTCATGAACTACATTTTGTAATTCAGTAATTTTATTTGAATATTTTTCAACTATCAATTGGCATTTAATATTTATCTTTGGCATTTGGCATTGGTCAATGATCAAGTATCATACTATGAAATGATTTAGTTTTACAATTCTCTATGTTTCTCTTATTTTTTTGTATATATAATACATATATATATATTTATAATATATTAAATTATTAATATATATATATATATATACACACGTACTCCATACGCACTCCAAACCCCTAAAAATTTGCCCGTACCCACGTTCGGGTTCGCGTCAACCCGTCCCCGAACCAACCGGTAACTTTTAGGTGATGATTAGTGATAATTTGCATGAGCAGCTCCAAAGTTTGAGAAGGACGAAGACATTTTACATGGGCTCATACATCATCTACATGTTGGCTCGTATGACGAAGTACAGGGGAATATCATACAAGGAGCCAATTGGATGTGGCTCTCATCAGTTCAAGAGGCTTGTCCGCAGCTGCACTTGACAAACACATCCCATTACAAGCGAGTCAACGACGCCTTCACCATGCATATAGTGAGATCACTTCAGCAAAGGACTCATCGCAGAATCTCAAAGGAAGCTCAAGAATTGATAGAAAGGTACGGTTGTTGGTTTATCCAATTTCCGAAATTTACTTACATTAGGCTGCAAGGGTTTTCTTCATACTCGTATAGATTGCCCAAATACCCCACAAAAAGGATTTTGATGTTAGAGATATCTAGGCAACTCATCACCTATGATAAGATTCAGAAGAAAAAGAACAAGGGAGGACTGGACTTCCCAATCGTCATGGGGAATTCAGACGAAGTGTGTCCTTCACTACAGGTAGTCAAGGAAGCTAAGAATGAGCTTCAGTTTTTCCACTTTTCTTATCACACCAGCAGGTAGCATTACGACCCCCACAGGATTATTAGATGGATATTGTCAGAAGAGTTCAAGCATAAAGAAAATATTGAAGATTACTGGGTTGATGCGTTGGATGAGGCTAAAGTTAGAAAGAGAATGTTTTCAAGACTACCTTTGAGCATGATCAGGGAGTGTGAGATTATTCCAATACCAGACCAGGTGGATGAGGACATGAACGTTCTACATCCAGATTATGAGGCAATGAGGGATACACCACTCCCACTTCCAGATTGGTCGGAGCCGGAGATTACCGATTTGGAAACGTTGTGCATACCAGTCTTGACATTCACCAGAGGATGGGTTGAGCGGCATGTAAACAGGCTTAAGAGTAGGTCAATTCCTTTGACTTACAATTTGATGGGAGATCATAGGACGCCAACTGCCACCAGGAAGAAACAGGTTTCTCAAGCTCCAGAGTCTCGAAGGAAAGAGCCAATTCAGCCGGAGCCTCCAAGAAATGTGGTAGAATCACCTACACCATTGGAGACACGTTCTCCAAGCATACAAGAAGTTTCATTGTTTGTTGGTCAGAGGAATATATTGAATAAGGAATAGGAATTACAGGAGGCAAATCAGCCACCCCGAAGAGAATCTGTTGGTCAGAGTGTCAATGCGCCCACCAAAGATAATCAGCAAGAAGAAGATGAGCAAATTGCTACAGATACACACTTCAAGCATGAGCTTGAGGCTGCTCTAGAAGATGATGTAGTTACTGGACAGGAGGCCCAAGTTTCAGGAGATACTCAGCCCATAGAAGGCAATGAGCCTCGCCAGGATGAAGTTAGAGAAGAAGTTCGTGAAAAAGAAGCAAGGGATGAGCAACCCTTTGTTATACAACAGGTAGTACCGAATTGGCTCAAAGATAGGATAAGGAGGAGCCCCAGTGAAGAAGTTGATCCAGCAGTAGAGATGGAAGAATTCTTGAGTAGGATTAGTTCAGCTCCGACGAAGAAGAGAGCTAGGAAGTTTTTGAAGATTTCAACAGATGAGAATGGCTCTCGCACCCTTCACATGGCTGTGCCAAGGGTTGATTGTGATCGAGATGAGGCTGTACCAGAAAATTATATGATCACCACCATGGAGTTAGGTCGCCCCACAGGAGCACAGATAATTGAGGAGTGTGATAACTCGTATCAGGCGCTCAAGGATAGATTGCTCAAGACTAAAGAGAAATACAAGAAATTGAAGAAGGAGCATAAGACTTTGATAGGCTACGTGCAGCATTTATCTCGTCCTTGTGGATAGGAGAATCCAGCAATTGAGCTTCCAGCCAAGTTGTCTAGAGAATCAATTAGTGGCTTGGAGGATTTGAGAAAGATGGAACAAGAGGCAGATAAGTGGGTGGCTGTTGATGTGTTTTTCGTAACCGCACCAACGCAGAATAAAGTCGCCAACGGCTTCCCTATCCTCTCTTGATCAAAGTATCCAGCACGCTAAGATTGCGAGAGAGTTCGTGCGTTCAACTCCAAGGTTCCTTTAGTGCGAATAGGCTCAGTTGGCTCAATGTGATTTGCTGGTATTTCAAGGGGACTTACGGAATTGTTCGGCAGCGGAGAAAGGAATTCAAATGTTCGAAAGATCTGTCTATGAAGTTCGGGTTTCCTATTCTAACTGGAAAGTACTGAATGAAATGGGGTAAGGTTAGGAGAGTCTAAATCTATTCTAAGGCGTGGGATATGGAGCTCAACTTCAGCAAACTTCTAACCGGACTCGCTTTGCCTCATCGGACAGCTTCCAAGTCGGTGCAATCTTCAAGGGAGATGACTAAAGATGTTCAAACCACCACTTGACATGAAGATACCATCACAACGACGCATACCATCATTCAAACTGTGATTGAAGTTAGGCCCACAATGTTTCCAGTTGACCACACAAGGCACATTCACCATCAGCAAACACACTAGTGGTATGGATAGACGAAGTTGCTTAGATCAAACACCACATTCCACAGTTAACATCTACTTGCATGGAATGAAAATTATACTACTTTGAACTATTTTATGCTACCATTTGAATTGGAAGGACGAAGAAACCTTGCTAGCTACTCACAACAAAGACGAAATTCACCATCAATGAAAAACTCTTTTATTGAGAGAGTGTTCACAACAATTTCTTACAAAGTTTTCAAAGGGAAAACTTTCCCTCTTCTTCAAACTACGCTATCAATCTATACTAAGCTACTTCTAACTTGTCTCTCTATTCTAACTTCTACTCTAATTCTACTGTCTACTCTCTAATGAGTTACAAATGAGGGGGACTCCCCCTTTATATAGCTAGCCAAGTCCCAAAAGACGGCTAGGGTTACAATTGACTGGATGGCCCAGATCGTGCCACCTCAGCCCTAAACATGATTTGCCCTAAAAACCGCCACAAAGGAGAGTGGGGTAATAAATGTGCCATAATGTCCACCATCATCCTTCTAGAAGATTCCAATCTTGAAACGCGTTCACACTGCCCTTGATCTTCTTCTTGACTTTTGTTCTTCAACTTCTTTGTCACTTGAGCTAACACTTAGCCAATTTCCTGCAACTTTTTCCCTTCGAGATTGAAACTTGTAACTTTATCTTCCTCCGAAGGTTGTGATATCATCGTGCTTCACCACTTCCAGACATCGTGCTCTGGCCTCGACATTCCTCCTGCAAAACAAGCGAGGAGAAAAGTATTAGAACACTTCATAATATAAATTCACCTTACTTACCTGATCTTCACGCTCTAACTTCCAAGCGTTCATCGCCAACTTCGTGTTCAAGTTCATGCCTTAGACAAACTTCATCTTTGAGAAATTCATTTCACTACCTGGGGCTCCGATACTCAATTTCGTTCAACTCCGGCTCTGGAAGACTATCCTCACGAAGGATTTAAGCAAATTCACCTAAGCAGTTCATTTCAAATTCATCGTCTGGAGGATCTTACCTTGAGAACACATTTTCTTCACACTTGCCTTAGAAAATTTTAAAATTTTCCCTTAGGAAAATCATCAACCTGGTGCCCATTCAAAATCTTTATCTCAGAAACCTCGGCAAGCTGTGGAAGACCTTAAAATCCATTCCTCATCGATAATCTTCGATACCCAGAAGAAAATTTATTTCAGAACGCGTCGAACCCATGGGTACCCAACGAACGGGTTCATTTAATTTTCTTGAAATTTGCACCTTGGGAAATAAATAAATTTTTTTTTTAACAAATTTGATTCCGTTCTTCATATTTGTGAAAATCCTGTTGCTCTGACTTGAAAATATTTTATCCACTCTGTGCAGCTGGTACTCACTGACTTCACCTGTGGCAACTCTGCTCATGTTTCAGGAAAATTCCATCACCTCCCTAGACTTAGGCATTTTTCTAAGGGAGAAAATATTTTGTGCCTTAGAAATTTTTTGAATCACTTCGAAAATTTTGCCTTAGAAAATTTTATATCCAACTCGATCAACTTTGCCTGTGAAAATATCAACTTCACTTAGAAAATTTTTCATGAAGGCGCCTAGCACATTTTATTTTTCTAGCCACCACTTCGCATTTTACTTCACACTTGAAAAATATTTTTGAAGCTCCAATGCCTTAGAAAAATTCTCATCACCCATCTTATATTCCACCTTAGGCGCATAGCACACTTTGAGGAAAAATTAAAAACCACGCCCAACACTTAACATCACCACCTCACACGCCTTGGAGATATTTCTAACACCTTACAACACATGCTACCTTGAGCGCACCTAACTCTTGGGGAGGAATATCAACCTCGTCTAGTAATATTCATCTATCACTAGCAACATTTTATTTTACCCCTCCAACACCTTTAGTAATTTCATTTTCACACTTCATGCACTTGGGCGCATTTCTCATGTAGAGGAGGATGAAAACATTCAAACGCCACCAACAAGTGACCTTTCATCTCCCATGCTTTTGTCCTCACATGCCCCCTTTTGGGCGCATTTCACCTAGGCAGCAGGATTAAAAATGTTGACTACTTTGACCTCTTCTTAGCTGGGCGCATTTTGTATGATGTAGTGGATGAAGATTCCAATGCCACCTTGACTTCCTCATTTTTGTCTTTACATGGCCCATTTTGGGCGCATTTGAGCATGCAAGGAGGATGAAAAATGTTGACCACGTTGACTTACTCCCTTTAGGCGCATTTCAGCTTGCTAGAAGATGGAATCTTCTCCAACGCCTTAACCTTTGTCTTTACATGCCCTGATTTGGGCGCATTTTGCATAGGGAGAGGGATAAAAGATGTTGACTCTTTTGACTTTTTGAGAGATGGGCGCATTTTAGCATGTGAGGTGGACAAAACTCATACTTAGAAAAATTTTCAAATACCTTGCACCAACTTTTCCTTGGGCGCATTTTAGCATGGGAGGAGGATAAAACTCTTTGACTTGTTTGACCTTCTCTCAAGATGGGCGCATTTGAGGCATCTAGGAGGATGAACTTCATACTTAGAAATTTTTTGAATGCTGCTAGCTTGCATGTGGGCGCATTTTCCATGTGATGAAGGATGAAAAACATTTTCTTGACTTCCAGCTTGATGAGGGCGCATTTAGCTATGTGTGCAGGATGAAATGCTTGCCTTAGAATTTTTTATGCTTCAACTCCATCAACTTAGGCGCATTCTGAGGTAGCAAGAGGATGAATTCAGACTTAGAAAAATTTTGCCTGCCACTACCTTGAGCTGGGCGCATTTTGGCATGAGAGCAGGATGAACTTTTCATGCCTTAGCCATTTTTCTTCATTTTCGCCAGTTCTTCCATGCCTTACTATTTATAGTAAGTCTTCTGATTTTGCGCCTCTGAATCCCGGAATGACTTGAAATTTCGCACTGCATCCTCATAACCTTATCAACCTGTCGGCACTGCCATTTTTAGTCACCCTGCTATTTTTAGCATGTTTCTGAAGGTGGTTTACTATAAATAGTAACCTCATGTTTCTGTAGCTCCATTGTTCGTTTGACTTGAATTTGAATGAGGTGCTCCTCACCACGTGACCTAATGTTGACACCGACGATGCGCCGATTTACTATTTTTAGCCCAAATTGACTTACTATAAATAGTAAGTGCTCGTTTGACTTGAAATTTCACCACCAGATACTGAAGACGGATCGCGGTGGTTTACACCGTTTTCTCGATTTTTTTTTGGGTCCCGGCCAGAAACCCTATTCAAGACTGCATCAATGATTCGCTTCGCTTTCGCGTGGATCATTTTCGTGATTTTGAACTGCGGGAGGTGGCTACCGGACACACCTACTAAAAATAGCAAGTTCCTTACTGGGTGATCATCTCCGTTTGCATGTCACACCATCGCGTAGGTCTCGAAAAACCCATCAGGAATCATCCGACATGCAAAAGAAACCCTGACATGCAAACCCTAAAAATAGCCTCGGAAGGCTGAATTCTGAAAGTGGTCGTCTCGTTTTGCATGTTATATCATCGCGAAGGTCTCGAAAAACCCGAAGGAATACGCAAACATGCAAAGAAAAACTCTGCATCTAAACCTTGAAATTTGCCCCGAAGCTGGACTGCTAAAAATAGTAAGTTGTTCGTTTTCGCTCAAATTTTGCAAGCGAGTAGTCTGATGTGCTCTGAATGCCGTGTGACAGTCGGAATTTCAAAAATGCTGACGAATTGCCCTCAATTTCACACTTACTAAAAATAGTAAGTACCTCGGAATTTGATGAAAACTTGCTAAGAGCCTGCTGGAAGCATACGACAACACTGTTAGTCTCAATTTTCAATTTATTCACTTTATTCGACATTGGATTGACCGAGAAAAATGAAACCCTAATTTTCAGACCTGGTCAATTTCACGCTTAAATTCACTGACGGGCGCAATCCTCGAAAGGTAGACAGTAGAAAAGAGAGACAACGACAAAACAAACGAAAAACAAAGCCAAAATTAGGGGGGTCCCCATTTGCAATGGGGTGATGTGTGAAAAACGTCACAACAGTGGCCAACCTTCATGTTGAGACGGAAAAATTTATGGAAGATCTTGCTCATGCTTATCAGCAAGCTTCCGGCATTATGGCACAGATGGAGGCAGTTGATCATGCTTGGGGTGATGCTCATATCTATCAGAGCAAGGTTATTCAACGATTGGAGGCTTTGATGCATGCTCCCTTGCAGATGTTGATTGATGGAGGAATGATTTAGGAAGGTGATAGGTGTGATTTTTCCGACTGGTACTCTTCAGTAATCACAGGCCGAGGATTCTTCGATGCAGCACAGGAAGATTCAGCCAGAGTCAGGCAGGCTATGACAAACATTATTGATGGAGTCCTGAACACCTCGGAGGCTATCTTTGCTAGGAGGCTGAATTTTGATGAGGTGACTGCTGATGGCTTGAGGAGTAGGCTGCCACCTTTCTTTTCAGAGGTGAAGACTTTTGTTTAGAACAACTTTGAGAACACCTCGACTTTCTCTAGTATTATTCAAAATACTCAGGATGCTTTAGTTACTTGGAGAAAGTCTTGTACATGGCATGGACAGGCAGTCACAGTGTTAGAGTTCCAGCTTGATCACATTCTGCCGATTTCAATTCAGGAGGTTGAGGTCGTGTTGACCAGATTCATTGATTTTGCAGCCAAGGAGAAGGAGAACGAAAATGCCTTTCTGGATGATGACATTCTAGATGACTGATAGTGGGCATTAATTGCCTTTGCTATTTTGGGAGTGAGTGGGAATCTTTTGATTCATTTATTGTACCACTCCCCATTCTAGTAGTTTTTAGGGTTAGGGCTGATGTGGCTTAATCTGAGCCATTCATTTGATTGTAATTTGAGCCGTCCATTGGACTTGGCCAACTATAAAAAGGGCATCCCCCCTCATTTGTACATTATTAGATTAGATTAGAGATCAGAGACTAGAGCAGAGAGACTGATAGTTGTAATAGCTTAGCATAGTTTGTTAGCTTAGCATAGTTTGGAGGAGAAGGAAAGTTTTCCCTTGAAAACTTTGTAAGAGATTGTTGTGAAAACTATCATAATAAAAAGAGGCTTTCATTGATGGTGAATTCGTCTTTGTTATGAGTAGCTAGCAAGATTTCCTCACCCCTTCTACTTCAAGTAGCCTAGATTAGAGTAATTTTCATTTTCATGCAAGTAGATGTTAATCGTGGATTGTGGTATTTAATCAAGGCAGCTTTGTTTTAATCCATACCACTAGCAACTTGCTGATGGCAAGTTTTCCTTGTGTGGTCAACTAGAAAACTTTACAAGCTTAACTTCGGTTATGATTCACGTCTTGGCATGCATCGTCTTGATGGTGTCTTTATGTTGAATTGTGACTTGAACATTCGTTGCCACTCCCTTGAAGATTGCACCGACTTTGTGTGAGTTGTCCAACGTGAGGCGAAGCAAAGTCTGGTTGAGGTTTGCTAAGATTGATCCCATATTCCGCCTTAGAATAGAACTTAGATCTTCTAAAACCCTGCACTCATTCAAATTCAATACATTTTGGTTAGTTTTAGGAAACACGTACCTCATTGCTAAATCATCCGTATTACACAAATCTCTTTCAATCATTAACTTGTTGTCAACTGCAAACATTTTGAACAATTGTGTAAGTCCCCTCATGTAAACAGCAAATCACAACGAACCAATTGAGGGTGTTCATTGCATTATCAGAACCTTGGAGTTGAACGTACGATCTTTCTCGCAATCTTAGCGTATGGAATACTGTGATCAAGAGAGAATGGAGTAGCCTTCAGATACTTTGTTCTGCTGATTGGTGCGGTCACAAAAATCACATCAACAGGTGTAGACATTGGCTCACCATTATCTCTCCATGTTTTCTCTTTCCTTTGGAATGAGTGGAGGGCCAAATTTAAATGATAAAAAGGACTAGTCTTTTCCCACATGATGGATTTTCATGGCCTTACCACATTGCATCTGTCTATATGCAGCAACCAAATGGAGCAACTCATGCACCTACTATTATTGATTTATAGTAAGATAGCACTGTCAAAGGCTATATTCCTCCAAACAAATAGGAATTTCAAGATTTGCTTGCTTGGTTCAGCAACTAACTGTCAATCCTACAACTCGCTAAATTATTTTTTTTTTTCTTTCTCTTACCAATCAATGCTTTACTAGATATATATTTCCAATTTCAATTGCCATAATGTATATGGAATAATGGGAACATACGTAAAAATCTAAGTTACCCATTCGAGTATGAGTGTGAATACCGAAACAGTGGTACAGAAAAAAATTCCTTGGGTACAAGTACAGTAATATATATATATATATATTACATGTTCAAAATTATAAATTTAATTATAAGAACAATGATACTCATAATTGCCAATAAATAGAATATTTAAATACCTCATATTCATAATTTGCAAAAGTGAAAATACTAAAGTCTCAAAATGTCATTACACAATGAAAATTCAAATTACAATCAATATTTATAAGTCTTTGTATTCATCTTCATCAAAAGCATCAAGGTCAACACTAGGTTCAATTTCATTTGAACCACAATCAGTTGGATTACCGCCCCCACTAGGTGTGTCAAGTGCAGAAGTTGCCTCATCTATAGAGACTTTGGCAAGTTGTGCAACTATAGCATCTAAATCAGCACACTTAGGGGTTAGATCCTAAATCTTTGTCACACCCTCATTGTATTCAGGTTTCTTATGTGACAAGAGATGAAGGTTGGAGTGTATATAGACCAAATCCTCTACTTTTTTTGCACCCAAACGGTTGTGCTTGACCAAGTGGATGAGAGAGTATGTACTCCAATTCCACTCAGCTGAAGAAGAACTTGCAACCTGTTGAGTTTGCATACAACATTTAGTATTTAATTTTATAAATTCAACACTTTAAATATAAATTATAAAATTATATTATTATAAAATAAAAATATAATATATAACATAATAGCATCAAATGAAAAACGAAAAAAAAAAGATGCATACTTGGGTGAGTATTTTAATTGCAAGAGGCTGCAAGTAAATGGAGCCTTGACCATGTAGATACCACCACTCATCAACACTTTTCCTATATTTTTCTAGAAGAGCGAAAACATCATGACGTTTTAAAGATATGAAGTGGCCAAACTCGCTCAAGAATATACTTTGGATATCTTCATCTGAAAATATCTAAATGCAGCCCTATACCCAGCAGCAACCTCTCCATCCCTATATGGTAGCACCCTCCTCAACAATGAAAGTACCTCTTTGCTATAATACTTTGGCGACAAAGCAAATGCTAAGAGATGTAAAGGAGTGGTCATCTTCTTCCAACAGTTAACAATAATCTTTTGTACAATTTTGACAAAAGTTTTTGTTCAATCATGTTCCTTGGCTTCTATTATTGCTCTTATTTTCTCTACCATGGAATCCATGTCGTCATAAATTTCACCCAAACATGGACAATCAATATCAGCATACCTAATCATGCTCATGATGGGCTTGGTGAAATTCAAAACATAATCCACACAAGCCCACCACTCATCATCTAGGATCAATGCTTTTACTTTTAGGGTTCTTTTTGTAATTGACCGCCTCCATACACTCCACAGGCTATTGATGACCATAGAACTCAAGGCCTCTCGCACCTTCATAGGTCGTCTTAAGATGATTGTGTTAGATGCAAATCAAGTTTCGACAACCTAACATGGTATTAAAAAACATGTCACAATCAAAAATAAAAATTTAAAATTTAAAAATTAAATAATATATTAAAAAATCAAATTTAAATTACCTTCAACAACTCCAAATTGGAGGTCTTGAAGATGCCTAGTCACAAAAATTTGGATCTCCTTGCCCTTTGTGTAGATTTGTTTAACCCACTCAATTTGTGTGCCAATCTCTTGCAATATCAAATTGAGTGAGTGGACTAAACATGGTGTCCAAAAAATGTGACTTATGTACCCTCCACTATAGACCCAACTGCCCTACGATTTTTTGCATTGTTCGTTATGACTTGGACAACATTTTCAAACTCCACCATTTGAATGGATTCTATGAGGATATTGGCGATAAAACTTACATCTTTTATTTACCCCTGACAATTCGCTGCCTTCAAAAGCATCACCCCTTTAGGGGACACTGCTATAACATTGATCAATGGTCTATTTTTGCAATCTTTCCATCCATAGAAATAAAGGACACCTATTTCAGGCCATTATCCTAGATTACTCTCAATGATGCCTCTATTGAAGCTTTCTCCTTCACTAATAAGGTGGTTCGTACCTTTTCATACCCAGGACTAACATAATCAAAAGCTGTATTGGAAATGGTCATGACCATTTTCCGCTAATAAGGTGATCTAACAAGGTTGAAAGGAAGCCCATTGCCATAAATGCAACGAGCAATGCTCTGATCTGCAATCTCCCTCACTTCATTTTTGAAGGCATTCTCCAATGGGCCTCTTTTTCGTGAAACCAAAACATTATCTCCTACAGAAGCTGGTGGCATTGGCATGAAAGGATGTGGGCCAGCCTGTGATAAGCCACTAGGAGGTCTTTGCAAGGTTCTCTTGGCAAGTGGATGTGCAATAGCCTTTGATCTATTACATGCCATGTCAGCAACCTCTCGTTCTTTAATATAAGCAAATATCTGGTGTTTTGGCAACCTTTTTTTATTTGGCCCGAGACAAAATTTTATTCTTTGTAAAGGAAAAGTGCATAAGTGAGCTTTCACTCAAAAGTACAAGCTCTTATAGTGAGTTCCACATTGACAAACATAACCCCCACCACCAAGAAGTTATTGAATCATTGTCGTATGTCGCCAAAGAGGTGACGATGCATCATTTTACAATTGACTCTTTGTATTTGGGCCAACTGAACTAAAAATATCGGCCATTCTATATGAACCTAAAATAAAAAAATATTATAATTAACAACACAATAACTAATTTTATTTTTTTAAATGGCATTAGAACCCCTTATCATGCATAAAAAATATTTGCAAAAAATCAAAACTTACCAAAAAAAACTAAAACAAACTTGAAAGATCTTCAAAAAATTATTGAAAACTTGAAAAAAATGAAAGATTTACTCAGCTTTGATGGTTAGATCTTCTTTGTGCAGCTATTTCTCCCTTGTTGTAGGTCTAACTCCTCTATAGCTCTCACCTTCAAAAAAAATGGCACTAACCTTCAAAACCAAAAAATGGCAACTTGGAGGCAAAAATGTTGTTTGTGGCCTTTTGTGTTTGTGAAATGAGTTGAAAAGCATATAGCCCCTCACTTTAGGGCGACCAAGGCTTTTGAGTTTTTTTTTGTTTTAGAAAATGTTTTTTTTATGTTCTATGTTTTAAAAAGTCGGCTTGGGCCGCAAGTACACCCTAAACGCTCGGGCAGAACCTTGGACATACCCAAGGCTAGACCCACCACGAACCCGCACTCAAACCAAATCCACACAAGTATGGGGGAGTAAACAGGGGAACCTTAGGTAAAAATGATTAGCACAACTTAATTGGCTCTGCTGCCATGTTAAGATTAGGATCTTAGGCAACTAATCATTACATACAAATATAAAAATAACTAATATAAGATTGCAAAAAGCATAGAGAAAATATATTACACATAAGTACATGGGGAAACCCTTTCGATGAAAAACTCCACAGAAACATCATTCATTGTGGAAACTTTAAGTCTATATAAATATAGACATAACAAGAACCTGGATATTGGAGTATCTACTTCCTCGCCTTCTTTTCATAATGCCTCGCATGTATACGTACAATCTCAAATATAATTTATGATTGCCTATATTTAAAGCAATCTAAGGGATCAATGAATAGGTCATAACCTTTCACAGTATAACCTTTTGGTGATACATTTAATTAATGAATTAATTAATAATTTATAAAGATTAACTTTATAAATTACCCCTTATTTTATATTATAAGGATAAACCTTATAGGTTAGAGTCTTATAAATATTATTTAGAAGTGCTTACATTAAATGTAACCCCCAAATAAACATTATGCTCTAACAAAAACTAACTACCTTCAAATGATTATTATAAATGTTTATATGGTAGTTTCTAGGATTATAAGTGATCTCAGTCAGTTGCAAGGAGGTGCAAAGCTCGATGCCAAATGTAACATGTAGCCAGCTAAATGTGTGAAGAAATCTTCTTGAATGAATGTGGTGATAATAGATCAATGGATATCGATGCAATTCATTCCATAAGCTCTCCTAGTTTCAATGTAATCTAAAAACATGTTAAGCTATATTGGAAATGGTCGTCACCATTTCCCACTAATAAGGTGATCTAACAAGTTGAAAGGAAGCCCATTGCCATAAATGCAACAAGCAATGCTCTAATCTGCAATCTCCCTCACTTCATTTTTGAAGGCATTCTCCAATGGGCCTCTTTTTCGTGAAACCAAAACATTAGCTCCTATAGAAGATGGTGGCATTGGCATGAAAGGATGGGCCAGCCGATAGTGATAAGCCACTAGGAGGTCTTTGCAAGCTTCTCTTGGCAAGTGGATGTGCAATAGCCTTTGATCTATTACATGCCATGTCAGCAACCTCTTGTTCTTTAATATAAGCCAATATTTGGTGTTTTAGCAACCCTTTTTTATTTGGCCTGAGAAAAAATTTTATTCTTTGTAAAGGAAAAGCACATAAGTGAGCTTTCACTCAAAACTACAAGCTCTTATATTGAGTTCCACTTTGACAAACATAACCCCCACCACCAAGAAGTTGTTGAATCATTGTCGTATGTCACCAAAGAGGTGACGATGAATCATTTTTCAATTGACTCTTTGTATTTGGGCCGACTGAACTAAAAATATTGGCTATTCTATATGAACCTAAAATAAACGACATTACAAATTAACAACACAATACTAATTTATTTATTTTTTAAATGGCATTAGAACCCCTTATTATGCATAAAAAAAAATTGAAAAAAATCAAAACTTACCAAAAAAACTAAAACAAACTTGAAAGATCTTCAAAAAAATATTGAAAACTTGAAAAAAATGAAAGATTTACTCAGCTTTGATGGTTAGATCTTCTTTGTGCAGCTATTTCTCCCTTGATGTAGGTCTAATTCCTCTATACCTCTCACCTTCGGAAAAAAAGACACTAACCTTCAAAACCCAACAATGGCAGCTTGGAGGCAAAAATGTTGTTTGTGGCCTTTTGTGTTTGTGAAATGAGTTGAAAAGCATATAGCTCCTCACTTTAGGGCGACCAAGGCTTTTGAGTTTTTTTTTGTTTTAGAAAATATTTTTTTTATGTTTTATGTTTTAAAAAGTCGGCTTGGACCGCAAGTACACCCTGAACGCCCGGGCAGAACCCTGGACATACCCAGGGCTAGACCCACCACGAACCCACACTCGAACCAAATCCACACAAGTATGGGGGAGTAAACAGGAGAACCTGACAACTTAGGTAAAAATGATTAGCACAACTTAATTGGCTCTGCTACCATGTTAAGATTAGGATCTTAGGCAACTAATCATTACATACAAATATAAAAATAACTAATATAAGATTGCAAAAAGCATAGAGAAAATATATTACACAATAGGTACATTGGGAAACCCTTTCGATGGAAAACTCCACGAAAACATCATTCATTGTGGAAACTTTAAGCCTATATAAATATAGACATAACAAGAACCTGGATATTGGAGTATCTACTTCCTCATCTTCTTTTCATAATGCCTCACATGTATAAGTACAATCTCAAATATAATTTATGATTGCCTATATTTAAAGCAATCTAAGGGATCGATGAATAGGTCAGAACCTTTCATGGTATAACCTTTTGGTTATACATTTAATTAATGAATTAATTAATAATTTATAAAGATTAACTTTATAAATTACCCCTTATTTTATATTATAAGGATAAACCTTATAAGTTAGAGTCTAATAAATATTATTTAGAAGTGCTTACATTAAATGTAACCCCCAAAATAAACATTATGCTCTGACAAAAACTAACTACCTTCAAATGATTATTTTAAATGTTTATACAGTAGTTTCTAGGATTATGAGTGATCTCAGTCAGTTGCAAGGAGGGCAAAGCTTGATGCCAAATGTAACGTGTAGCCAGCTAAACATGTGAAGAAATCTTCTTGAATGAATGTGGTGATGATGGATAAATGGATCTCGATACAATTCATTCCATAAGCTCTCCTAGTTTCAATGAAATCTAAAAACAGGTTCCTTCATTGCCACACACTTTGGAAAGGTGTCAAAAGCCTCAAATAGTGAAACTAGATGTAAATTTGTTAAGCCTGGTAGTAAATTAGAAATTAGGAAGTCTTTACGATGATCAAAATCCCCCAAAAGTTGGACATGATGTTGTAGTCTTAATGTAAAACATGTATTCCCAACCACAAGGTAAAATATGCAAGTGCAGTGAAATATATTAGGATCTGCAATGCTTGGATGATGATTGGAATGTTACTGAAAACCTACAAACAAATAAACAAACAAAAAATTGTTTTTGAGTGATACAAGATTGCTCTTCCACCCTAGGATGCTTCTGGATCACTATAATATGTATTGAACTTGTTTTTAATCTATAAATGACTTACGAGTTCTCTAAAATTCAATTTTATGCATGTTTTTGAATATTATTTTACATATTTATGTCTTTAATGTTTAAATTCCGAGTTTTAGAACTGGGTAGGGGATTAGAAAACAATTACTCCTCGTCCTATTGACCAAGCCCCTAAAATTTTTAAGCAAAACGGGAGGCAAAAGGCACAATTACTATATATGCTAAAAGAGTGGGGAAGGAATTCAAAATTGATAAACCGTAAATATGTCAGAAAGCAGAATATCATATATTACAGATATCACAAGTAACAGCGTTTCCATTGCCAAATAAGATAAATATTATGGACATATTCTAGGCTCTCTGTTATTATTATTCATAATTTCAGTTCAGATTTGGAATAGTTTTACCCTAAAAACAGCTGATTTTAGTCCGAACCACATAGTATTTAAAATAAAATGTGCCCCTAATTTGACAAAAAAAACTGCAGCTTGAAGATATAAGATCTCAGATTATACCAAAGAATATAGTTTATAAAAATTCAACAGTCGTGCGAATGTCCTGAAATATTTGAATTTTACTTGGAGCATTTAGTAAACTGAGAACAATTGATCATTTGTGCATAAAATGGAATAATCATGCCAAATAGATGAAAGCAATACATGTTAGATTGGAAAGATCCATTTTTTCATATTTATATTGATTTCCTACATTCATACCTGCAAATTTAAACTACTTTTTCCGTAATTCATATCAAAATAATAATAATAGCTAAATTAGGTAACTACCTGAAGACGATGCAGAGACCGACATTTCGGCTAAATACAGAGAGAGAAACGTGCTGTTGATGTTGTTTTACCTTAACAGAACCCACTTCAGAGTCTCATGTTGTTTTAATTTCTATATGCCGCATTTTTAAAAGAAAATTTATAAATTTGATTCGCTTATTAGTAACAACTTTTCTCCAAGTTTACACTTGTAGGGAAACTAAATGCCTCCTATTTATATATTTTGGATAAAAGTAGTTTTGATGTAATGAGTAAATATTCTAAATAAACTAGCTCAGACTGATAATATAATTTTTTTTCTCTTGTAAAAGAGAAAATAAGAATTTGTTTTGATTGTAGTAATTAACTAGTATATATATCTTAAATATTAATCTATATAATATATGTCTAAATATATCATTTTGAAAATCTATTTTATTTATTTCTTAAAAAAATTGAAATAACCTATTTAATTTTGATGATGTTTTGGATAAAGATAAGAAAGTGATGTGGATTTTTTAAAATAAATATTTCTAATAAGCTTTGTATTTTTTTATTTATTAAATAAATATATATTTTGTTTTTTTTTTGTTTTTGATATGGATAAGATTATGACCGTGGATTTTTTTAAATAATTATGGTGTTGTTTTTTTTTTTTTTTAAATAAATAAACATTGTTAAATGTCTATTGCTTTTTGTTTTTCTTTCACGGATTGTGTTAGGTATGTGATGGCATGTTTTGATACATTGTTGAATGATTTAACTTCTATTTTATATCATTTTATATTACATTTATAGATTTGAATTCAATCTATAGATTTGATATTTGACTATAGAAACGGTCTTTCTTTGTGATTGTCTAAAATCTACTCATTTTAACATTTGAACGTACAACGAAACACTCTTAGTGTTGATGAACACCTTTTGGAGCTTACTTTGCAAATATATTTTCATTGGTCAAGCTATTGGATCTGATTTAACAATTTTGATTAAAGAGTTTGAAGACATGCTAAGCAACCATGTAGTATGCCTAGTCTATGACCATGAAGCTTATGTTAGTTGATGGTGTGTTATGATTCTTTCTATATGATGATGCAAGAAGTCAAATAAGAGTTAAATGGATGGACATTAAAATAGGATTAGCATTTGTCCTTTATACAACCTAGCATGCAAATCATGCATTTCGTGCTTAAGTCAACAAGTAATGGCTTAGAGGATGAGGGTCAGGTTAGGCCCAAATTTAAATTTGAATTTGGGAATTAGGGGTTAATTTCCACACTAGTGATTGACCTAGGTCATAGAAAGTGTAATTCTATATATTGAACTTTTGGACTTTGAGAATGTGTGAAACTAGTATCAAGTTAGGTTATGCTTAATTGTCAACTTTTACACAACAATATTTCACCTATACACTAGTCATTGCCTTAGACAACTCAATTAAAGTGAGAAAAATGGTGGTGAACTTTTCAACCTTAAATTTTGCACCCATTTTGACTTGCACATGAACTATTTATGAAAATGCATGTAAAGGTAATCAAGCAAACGACATGAAAGTAAATAACAAGACTCATGAAAAGAACATAGATATGGATGACAATTTCATGAATGCTCCTTGTAATGAGTGCTCCATCTTGAAACTTACAAGCATGAATTTCCACCAATGGAATTTGATAAAAATCTAAAATAAGCATTAACAATTACTTGATAATGTTAGAAAACAAAAAGCAAAGGAAAAAGAAATATGGGGTCTATGAAGGAGACTTCAACAATGGTGATATGGCTTTGGAGGAGCTTGCAATGGAAGGCATGATATTGTTGAGAGGAATCAATCATAAGTCATGAGACTATGACTATAATTGTGTAGCCACAAAGGAATGTTAGTGATATGACATGTCCCTCCTCAATTGATTGCATACAAGGGATACGTGGAATTAGAGGAAAAGAGAAACATATATAATCTTGTAAATTTTAATTTAAGTGTTATAGATAACATGTAAAAATCACAAGATGAGATAATGGGATATAAACATGAAAGCACAAGTAAGAGAAGGAAACAAGGTTCCTCCCAATATTATCATCAATGCTAGGGACAACAATTAGAAGATAAGATCCAAAGTGCTAAGTAAAATCATGTAAGTGTATATGTGTTATAATATATATAAGCATGATAAAAATAAGCATATATGACATAATATGTAATCATGATAAGCTTAAGCATCATAAGAATGTAAGTGTAAGCATCATAATATAAGATTAAGTAATAACCAAGATAATTAATCATGA